>JANSTT010008601.1:0-26231 GCA_026745375.1 Platyura marginata | reverse complement strand
AAAAACCAAAAAAAAAAACAAATACTTAAGTACAGAAAGAAAAAAAAACTAAATTGTTTTGCAGATTCTTAAATAATAGTAAAAAAGATTATATACATACATACATACATACATACATACATATAATTTAATACCCATACACAGAGAGAACAAAAAACAAAAATAAAAATATTTAATATAAACAATTTATATAAACTCCAAATACAAAAGAATTATTTAACGTAAAAAAATACTATTCTACATACCTAAAACATATTTAAATAAAAAAGAAAAAAAAAATGATTGCAAAATAAATAGTTTGTAATCCAGGTCTTTAATAAAAATAAAAATTATATTATTCAAAAAAAAGAAAAAAAAAAAGAAAAAAAATTAAATTTAAAAACTAAAATTTGTAAATTCTATACCAAAAAGTTTATAAATTTCTATGCATCGGGTATGATGATCGATCCACTGCCGATTTATATTTTTTTTAATTTTTTTTTTTGCTATAATATTTGATCACTCGGTCAATATTCCAAAAACTCTATATATAACTCTAATGCCGTTCCAAAAATTAATAAAAAGAAAAAAAAAAAATTGTCGAAACGAACGAAATTTTATTTCCCCACCCTCGGCTCCACCACCAAAAAAAAGGCAATTTTCAAAAAAATAACAAAAAATGCGAGCGAAGTGTGTGCGCAAAAATGTTCACAATTTTTTTGAAGTTGGGAAAATTCGCTTAAAATCCCGACGGTTTTTACTGTTTGAAAACGATATGACGCGTATTTGTGTCGTTTATCGTTTTCTTTTTCTACTCTCACAATATAGCATCAGTGCCGCATTAAGCCTGTAGGCTAGCGAAATTTATGGGGCCTTTCGAAAATTATCTGGTTGACCTTTGTTCGTCTATATGTCTACAAATGTGTAAAGTAAGTTTCGAAGTGGTAGTCCCTAAATAGGAAGGTCGCACTCTCAACAGCATCTTGAGCCGCAATTATTGATTACTCCATTACGAAAACTGTACACCAGGCCTGGTAACATGTTATGAAGGCTTGGAAAATGCAGTTAACTCAATTTCACCCAAAAGTGCTCTTAAAACATTTGTGAGGTTACGCAACGATATTCCCCTTTGTACAGAATAACACGACGATAGGTCTACTTCTACTTGATAAACTGCCAACATTTTAGCTTTCTAGTTTCAGCCGTCAAACTGAAAACAATGGCCGCTTTGACATTTGGTGACTTGTTTGTAGTAGAAGTGCTTAAAGAATCAATACGCCTAAACGACTATCGTTTTCAAGAGTAAGCCCTCCGATTTGACGCGAAGCATGTACATAAATGGTTTTTGGAGTTTATTTTATCTAGCTCCAAATCCAAGTTAACATCTAATATGGAAAACCAAAATATTTCCTCGAGAATCCCAACAGGGATTCGTGAACTCCATTTTAAATAAAAAACGCTCCAAAAATATGCACAAAGGCATTGGGTATGGGATACTCGCTGAAGTTGGCTAGGCGGAAAACCAACGATTGTGAGAAATAAGAAAGTGGCCCAAAACTTAATATAGTTCGGTACAAAGTGAAATGAGAGGTGTTTGCGATCAGGTACCTAGAGGAGGTATTATAGTGGAAATCAATTAGCATAAAGGAGTGCAGGAAGAGAGTTCTTCTTAATACTAATAAAGGAAGCACCCAATTAGGCGAACGAAACGTTTGTTTGTCTTAATTAGACCTCATTGCGCCTTAAGTCGTCAAGGAATTGTTTCAATATCAATTAATACATTCCAAAGATGATTGAGATGCCATGCCAAAATATGAGAATTGTACTCCAGGATTTAAGGCAGCAATCTTATCGGTAATATCTTCGATCTTTAAAAATGGATACTTTCTTGGCAACCTTCCGTGGTCTGAGTAATCTGAGTTATATCTGAGAATAATATCGACAGTTACTTCATGTAGAGTTTCGCTGAAATGGCTAGGAGTGCAACAGAGCATCAGAACTGGATAATAATAGTAGTCAGAGATTGGCTTTATGTTCAGCTTCACAATTCGAAGACAGGTCATTCGTTTGGTTTTTCTCTATCCATTCTTCGCCACACAATATTTTCCATAATTAATCATCTGCGCCCTCAGTTCAATAATTGCCGGACCCGAGAAAAACACTTAGGCGTCCATTTTAGATAATCCTTGGGAAGGGAACAATTTTGTAAATGAGGTGATCAAAATATTAATTGTGTTTTCTAATTAAGATTGGTCTCGATAAGATTGCCACAGGATGTTATAAGAATCTTTAGTTAATATATATTTCTTATTAGAAACAGAGAGCGAGCAAATCCATTAATAATGAATTAAGTATCCTGTCCTTAATAGGGGAATAGTTAGTAAGAGCCCAAAAAGAAGCACTTGAGGTGTTCTTTTTACAAAAACCTTACAAATGCTCGTAATTTCAACGCTATTTTTAAGGATTTTTAAGTACAATCCAACCACCCAGCTTCAGATTCAAATCAACATACCAGAGAAAAACACTTCATGTTTCATCCCCAGGCGGTCTTGAACCCGAGACCTCCCACTCCAAAGGTAATCACTCAATGTACTCAGCCATTTGGTCGGTCATTTTAATAGGGCAATAATAGTTTCACAAAATTTCACTTCAAATTGTCTTTTTTCAAAAACTTGAGGGATCAATTTGTCGGCCCACACCCACCCCTTATTCTTCTTATTCTCATTTTATCTTCTTCTTATTCTTCTTCTTTATGTAAGCCGCTTGTCTTTCTACCTCTCGTGCCATCTCTTCGGTGGTCTTCCAAGTACGCGATCGTTTACTCGTCGATCGTCGACTCGTCATAGCTATTTTTACTTGTCCGTTTTAACTCATTCTTCCCACATATCGTCTTCTGTGTAGCGTACTACGTCTTTAATGTCGCACATGTTTGTCTAATAGCATCCTTCTAATTTGGATCTCGCACAAAAAGTTGGCATTTCAGTGGTTCGAAGAATTTCTTTAGTCTTAGAAGTAATCTTAAATAAATCAAAGAAAAACAATAATAGCAATAAACGGAAAATATCTCCATAAATTACCTGCAAGACCTCTTTTTTTGTATTGAATGAGTTGATTTTTGTTTTAAAAATATTTTATCGCTAATTAATTTGATTTGATTTGATTTTAGAAGTTTACAAAAATACATAAATAAATTCCATAAAACTATCTCAATATCTATCTGGGTGTCTATCTGAACATCCATATTGTTTTTTTAGTCCATTTAAAAAAACGACTTTCTAAAACCAAATACTGTAATTTAGAAGACTTTTAAAGTGGCATTTAATTGTCTTTGTCATTTGGTGATGGTCAGATTCGTCTAGGGCGATTCAAAAGTAAGTGAAGAATTAAATTTGTACGGGACTCATATTTTCATATACCGCATGTGATAACCTGTGTGGGCATAGTTACCCCCTTGGACCACAAATAGATAGAATAACTCTGATCGAAAAGTTCTTCTCCATATAATTCTGGTCCGACAGAGAAAATTGCCGTCATTATCTCTCTTTTTGGAGAGAAGTGCCTGACAAGTTGTGCATTGTAATTCTCTTTCAGCCATTTTTGATTAAATGAAAATGGCGAATTTGTCATTCCCTCCATACTGCTGCTCCCGACGTAGTGTGCGTATTTTATTACATAGCAGATATCCCTCCCATATTTGTATTCTATTCTTTAAGGTAAAGACTAAATTTTCGTTCATCCCTTATCTATAATTTCGTTCCTTCGATTGTAATTAAGGCCATTTTCAAATATTGTGTATGAAATTTCTCCACCCTAGCATACATACAGAGGCATCCGGTGAGAATTGAATGATCCCCATAATCATGGGACTTAAAAAAAAATTAAAAATCTGAGGGCATCGTAATATCTTGAGCGTTTTTTTTTTTTTTTTTTTGGTTTTTGTGACCGAATTTTCTTATTATTAAAGAAATGGTTCTACAACTTTGTATTTTTAACATTTTTCGGAAATAGTTAACCCTTTACCCATACATTTTCAACAAGACCCGGGAAAAAGAAAAAAAAAGACTTTCAATATTTTTTTTTTCTTTATTTCTAAATGCGATATTTAATTTTGGTATAAATGAAAAACATTTTGATAGAATGGTCATTAAATGACGTAAATGGTGGGCTGTGTTCAACAGTAGATTTATATAAATATGATATGATAAAATATATATCTATAAATATATATACATATATATATATATATATAATAAATAGATATTATTTAGAAATGTTGTTTTCACGTAAGTTTTTTTTGTTGGAATAACAAAAATTACGTTAAGAAAATTTAATTAAAAAAAATTGAAAATGTTAAAATTGGTCTTTTTATAAATTAGCAAAAACAAATTGAAAAAGAAATTAAATTAAAATTCTAGCAGATTTAGATTATTATTAAACAAAAAAAAAATAAAAATTTATAAAAAAATATATATATTATATTTACGATGAGAAAATACAGAGAGAAAAATTGTTTTTCTAATGTTAATAATATTATAAATAATAATTTTGTATTTGTAGGCATTCTCTTTCATAATTTTTACATAAATTATGAACATTATACATATAATATGTACATAGCATATTATATTATTATACGTTATATTTATTTAAATATTGTTTTTTTTTTTTGTTAATATAATTTTAGCAGGAAAATAAAAATAATTAATGTGTAATAATATTATATATAAATGAGTTGTAATATACATAAAACAAAAAAAATGTATTCTTATTATATGACGTATTTTAATATAAATTGAAAAATATTGAAATAATTTTTGGGGTTTTGATTTTCGTTATTATTTCTTTATTAGGTCTACAACGTTAGTGAAACACTGTAAAAACATCTAATACGTTATTGTTGTTAGGTGGTGACGTGACACAATAAAAAATGATAAGATCAAAAAGATTTAATTATTTTTACAATAATAGCAGCACTTTAACCGTTTTCTTATATTTTGATGCTAAAAAATGACATTTATCAAATAGAGTGGTCATTTGGAATATGTTTGTTATTTCTACAACGCCATCTATTGTTTCGTTAACTTTAGTGCCAGTACACGAATTCAACCACAAACATATTTCTCGCATTACATCTCATCAATCTGTGTAAATTGAACGAAAACGAAAACACTCTCCCGTATGTTTGGTGTTTGTTCGGACGTCGCCATTTCTATATTCATTCAGTCAAAATAACGCGAGAAAATTATTTCAAATAAATGTGAATAATTTAATAGATTTTAGTGTAATTAAATTATCTAACAATGCAATTTAATGGATGTGTAATAATAAATTGGTGATTTGCATAGGTGAATTATTGGTTTTGCGAAGGAAAACAATGTTTGAATTGAATGCGATTTGTGCTGCATCAAATGAACTAAAAACAGTGACGGCACA
Source organism: Platyura marginata (assembly GCA_026745375.1). Classification (NCBI taxonomy): domain Eukaryota; kingdom Metazoa; phylum Arthropoda; class Insecta; order Diptera; family Keroplatidae; genus Platyura; species Platyura marginata. Next base: position 20,819 of record JANSTT010008601.1, on the reverse strand, counting down.
ATCGTTGCAAAGATTTTTTCTGATTAAAAAGGTAAGTGTTTTTAGTAGTTTTATTGGGGAAAAAATACACCAAAATTATGTTGTTTAATTATTTCGATACGGCACACAGTGATAATTACATTGAAATCATAATAAAATAAAAAATTTTTACACTAAAATCGACAAGGAAAGTTAAAATTGATTCTGGGGTACCTTTTCACGATTTCTATTTATTATGATATAATTCGATACATTTTAATAATAAATCATTTTCTCGATGGAAATACTGTTTTTCTTGTAGTTAAGTGAAAATTTTTATTGAAAATTGATTTGGTTTCCTTCCGTTCAACTGATATTGTGCAAAATCTTCTTTCCAATTTTATCCATTAGAAGAGTATCCAATGTTCTTATCATCAGCCATATTTGTTGTCATGTAACATTATTGCGGGAAGAATTTTTTTTGGAACAATTTATTGGTTTTTATTCGTTTTAATGTTCAAAAAATCTGCCCAACGATTGTTTACATTGTTTGGCGATTATTTGCAGAGATATTTCATTCATGTTCATCAAAAATTATCCCTGAAATATGTCAGCAAATGTAATTGGAACACCAAAATTTTTCTTATTGTCCAACACCACTGTATTAGGTGCACACCTCTCTTAAGTGCGAGATTGAGTCCACGCCAATGACCTGTACAGCACGAACTAAGAGAGACAAGTCAATTTGTAATTTTTGGATAAAAAACAAAACTTCTATTGGTACAAAATTGGTATAATAAACAATAAGCACTAAGTACCTTGGCAATGTGGAATTTGCTCAACGTAAATGTTGCTATATTTAATGTCAGTCTGACTAGGTATTTTCTTAAGAAATATTTTGTTTATATTTAAAAAAAATTGAATAACAAAAATGTAAACAAAATTTGCCATTCAAAACAGATATCAAATTTTTCCAACAGTTATTTGGCAGCTATGTGTATATATCAGGAATTGAATAAATTTGTCCTTGTATTCCTTTTCTTTTTTTTTTTTGCTTTCACACTAAAAAATATATTTACCAAAGTTCCTAATCCTTAACCACATAATGGTTAATAAGTCTTAAGAAAATCCTAAAATTGAAGCACTCCTGTATTTCTCCGATATCATTGTACAAAATTGGCTCTTCCTTAAAAAAAAATTAAATTCTTCTGCTCATGCAGTCGTCCTTTCTCTCTCAAATCAAAAATAATCGAAATTTCATCTAACATTTTGCCTCATATTTTATGTGCTTTATCCTTAATGTTGTTGTTGTAGCGACTTAGGGTATGCATTTGGGTCCGTTTCTCCGCTTGTCACAACGGTTGAGTCTACGTCCACGAAGCACTCGGAAAATGCAAACTCTTCGACCAACGACCGTTGCAACAATCTCCACCAACCTTATGTCAACTCCGTTTTTTATTATCCTTAATGGTCAGATATACTGTGAAACACTCGTTAATTAGTTTTCTACTAACCGGCAAATTGTCCAGCAGTCCTAAATAGTTTAACTCAGCATTTTTCCTTAGTTCATATCTTGTAACGGTTCTTGAATTGTTTTAGACTGGATCTTGAATTTAAAATTAAGAATCCCAACCTAAGGTTTATGTATCATGGCACGTGGTGTATAGCCAATGGAATGGATAACAGGAAAATTGGAAACTAATCGTGTTTTTGATGGAAATTAATGCCTTTGTAATGAAATTTCCGTCTCTTAAGAGATCTATACTGATTATTCCACGGTCTAGTTATTGATGTGATCGTTACATACTAAGCAACAGCAAACAATTACTACGAAATTTAGTGTTCCATCTAGAGACGATTAAAGGGATGTCTAACAGTCCTTATATTTTGAGAATGGAATCTATGTTGTACAGATCTATAATTATCTTCAGGCCGTTTGTCGGTCCACTAGGGAGCATGGGCCATCCACAAAAAACCGCCATCGCGTTCTATTTGTTGCTAAAGCTTTGACTTCCGTCCATTCTTTTTCTCCTTCATCTTCAGATCTATACTAAATAAGAAATCCAACGCCGGAATCTTTTCCAAGAATAACGAATATGTCTGGTTAAACAGAAGTAATTTTCATCTTGGTATCATATCAATAGATTTAATCGCTTATCAGTGTAGTTATAAAGGATTCTGAAGATAAGTAGAATCGATTCGTTGGCGTTCTTTTTTATCACATCCCTGTCATATATTCTAAGTGTATCTTAGTGCTCACTGCTATCTAGGCGAGCAGGACTGGCTAAAGTTCATATTCATATTTTGTCTGTTAGACATTCCTAATTGGAACAGATCCTAGTATTCGACGGAGAATCTTCCATTCAAAAATTTCCAAAGTTCAGGTTTCGGCACCAATTTAGTTGGTTTCGTCACCAAACTAGAAGAACCAAAACCTTTGTACAATGCGAACATTTTTTCGCTTATTTCTCTTTCGTACGTACATGTTTCGTTGATATTCATCCCCTCTCAATGTAGAAAACAGAAGTATCGTTCTGTGCCATATCTGCGCATTGGATTTCCCCCGTACATAAATACTTCCATTCGTCCATCAAGAGACAAATTTTCTCGGACACTAGTTGTGAAAAAATAAAATTGCGTTCTATAATGTCGATCTCATCAGCTCAGTGTCAATTTATTCCTTTATGTTCCTTTGAGTGTGAGTGAGTGTCTCACACCAGGATTACTATCAAATGGTATTCGAATGTTCTTCCTTGAATTTTCAGACAGTTCACGCTTTTTTCTGTTCTGTCATTCTATTCTAGCAAGATTTATAAATCTTGGGTCGTATTCCCAGTTGTGAGTGCCAGAACCATAGATTACTTCTATTGATACTAGATTAGGTGATTTATCTTCTTTTTTCTGGTATCCTACTTGGAATGTGGTGGGAAACAGCAACAGCTAATCTCTATACGACTTCATTTCCGTTACTCCGGCGTCGTTTTACTTCAATGCCGTATTCGGACTATTTCGTTGACTTTTGGAACAGTTCTTAGAAGGCACTGAAGCAATAGTACCATTGTGTTTGTCATAAAATATTAAGTCCCAAGGGGAAGTATTGATTTAGTTCTTTTTTTTCGTTATATCCCCCTTCCCCTCTTCCTATTTTGTTTTTGTGTGTTCACTTGGCTGCTCGCTCACTTAAGAAATACGATAACTCAAGAACGCGTGCAGATAAGATTTAGATGTTTTAGAATTGGTATTAACCAACTTTTGGCCACCCTCCCCCTTTCATACAATTTTTGTTGTTGTTATATTTCCAAAATATTATTGAATCATAAAGTTTTTATTTTTGGTGTTGTATAATAGGAAGGCATCGTTTTTGACCCGTGGTTACTCTAATAGGACCCCCCACCCCTCTTACAAAATTATTGGCCCATTTTCTCATATTTCTTATATAAATTTGAAAAAGATTTTATATACAAAAAAATCTTTAATTTTTAGTTTTGCATATTAGGAGGCGATCATATTTTTTACCCACCCTAAACCCTTGTGAGAACCTCCACCCCTCGGCATTCAAAATTGCTCCATTTCTTGTACTAGATGAAAGAATTTCATAAAAGTTATTGAGAAGGAATGTCATAGAATCTAAATCCACATCCATTATGAGTAGTAATACTTACTCCACCTCAACTAATGCCCCCCCCACAATTAATATTTTATAAAAAGTGCATTATTAGTAGTAAATGACACTCAGGTGAAAGTTTTGTAGTCCTAATTGGCAGCCTTTTCTCTTTTTATTACCAACCCATGGTAATTCTATATTTCTAGTCTCGGTCCAAAGAATTGGAGAATCAATATAAAGATACAAATTGGATATTCTTATGTCCTAAGACTACTTAGTATGACAAATATTTCGTTAAAAATTTCATATATAATATTTGCGATCGTTGTGGTCTGCATCCTCTTTGTTCGTTAATACTAGTGTGACCAAAGCTGTACCCCACAGGGAAGGTTAATGTTGTTTTTGTTGGGTGCGTTACTAATCGCAGGAACTCTCTGATTTGTATTAAGCCAAAGTTCCCTTGTTGTCAGGTCTATTCTGAGGGCAGCTGAACAAGTGATGCCAGTGTTTATTGCTGTAAATTCTCTTTGTAAATCTACGTACGAAATTGTTATATTCCCGCCATTTTACCTTTTAGTTGTCGCATCACTTCCACAAAAATTGTTTGTACAGAGTGATCACTAGTGAATATCTCAAAAAAGGCATTGAGCTCTGTAGAAAGATGAACATTTTGAATATGTTGAGATGGTATTGAGATAGGAGAGTTCGTTGATTTTGAGGTATATCGGATAAAAAAATTAATTTTACTGAAATCAATGGTGGAAACATCTATCTAAGGCTGTCAAAATTGGCATTAATAAATATAAATTTTGTTGTTGTTGTTTTTTTAGGTTCTGACACATTTAAATCATGGCTGATAGAGATATACCGAGTGTTCCTATTACAACATTAGCTGGTTTGGCAAGTCTTTCCGACTGTAAGTAAACCCCAAACAACAAAACTTGAATGATTTTTTCTTTTTTTTAATTTTTTGTCTTTCAAAAACAGTGCTCAGTGAACTTCCTATTTCGGAATCATCAGTTATAACATCACTAAATAAATCTTTGTTATTTCATCCGCGGGTTGCCGAAGAAGCAAATAATTTATTGTCAATTAAGGATGATAATCTAACCAGGCAATTAGTTCATGCTATCGAACAAACGAATTCGGATCATATGTAGGGGCATTGTGTGAATTTTTTTATTTTTGTATTTTAATGACATTTATCCTATTCATAGTGAGCTTAAAAGTCAATATGCTGAGCAGATAACATCCGGAACGAATATCAATGAGTTGCCACATCTACTTCAGGCAATACATACGCTAAAACCGACGGTATTTAAATCTGGCAGTCAACAGCAACAACAACAGAGACAGAGTAAGTTAAAACCCCCTTGGAAAATCTATGTTGGAATGTTAATGAACCTACTAATCAATTCGACTGATACGTCCGAATCTTCCGCGCATCTGGTGGTTGAAAAATTATTGATAAAACCGATTGAGGTCGCACAATACCTTGGATTAGAAACGGGGTATTGAAGAGAGGAATCCCCGCTAACTACAACAATAATTAGAGAAATGAAATTTTGTTTATTTGAACGCCCCCTATAATGAAAATAGGAACGCAAAATCGAATCAAGTTAGAACATTTTTTTTTCAATTCAACCGCAAGCGGCCCCTCTAAATGTGGCTTAGTTTTCACCGATGTCTTTGATGTCTTTTTTTTAAAAGCCACCTCAAACTGAAATATTGCCCAGTCCCAGGTTTAAATTTCCTGCCCATTTTTTCTTTCTTTGTTGAGCCGTTGGATGTTCGATGCTCGAATTCCACCTTAAAACTGTAGATTCTCTTCCATATAGACGTTGAGGTCAAAATCTCGAATTCTAAAATCGCCGCCATTTTTAAGTGGTTGGTGTTGGTTTGACAATTGAGAATGAATTAAATCACAGAAACTATCCTATGAGAGTGTAGTACTCTGATTTACAATGACGCACAGTATGGGGAATAGATTTCTAAAAAAAGAGGATAAGGACGACGGTTTTACCAGCCCATTCCAATTCAGTCATTACCGACTGCCGTGAACAGAAAAGAACGGACGGGAACTAGAAAATGGGGCCGGCCAACTAGTGACCTAGGAACTTGGACTCTTTAGGTTAGGGTGGTGATGCTCATATGCATCCAGCATAGATCACTACGGCTCCATAGCTATCCTAAATTTATGTCTTATGTCTAACCTCTATTGGTGAGAGTTAGAGAGAGAGAGAGAGTGACAATTGTCAATGTTAAACTTGTCCGTCTCCGTTGCGAATTTCCGTATACTTCCCAGACTGCACTTTGAAACATCTTTTAGATCTTTTATATAGAAGTAACCTAGCATCTTGTGCCTTCTCCCAGCTAGGGTAGCATCAGTAGGTATTCTAACGATTCTTTAGTACTATCCTGTTTCTGACAGTTTCTGCACTGTTCATCGCTGATTAATTCGATCTGGTATGCATGTTCCATGTTGTCAGACAGTGTTGGATCTTTCCCCTTCATATACTCCTATTAGTATGAACATTTTCTTTCCTATACAAAAAAAACCACCCTACGTGAAAAAATCCCATCTACCATTTTCGTCTGTGTCATTCTATGAAAAGTTTGCCTCTCTAATTTCATTTAAGGAAATTTATACAAGAAAATGTGCCCTACGTAAGGTGGATGGATTAATTGAATTATGAAATTAATTAGATGGCTCTTAGTGGAAAATATTAAATAGTCGTCGATGTACAGTACAGGATCTTAAAAGATGAAAAGGAAATGGTATTTATACTTAATGCCAATTATAAATAGTCATCTAGATTCTAGAGGAAAACATTGATTCTTGTTTACAACCTTGTTCTATGTAAAATTAAATTTATTATTTTATTATTTACTCCTACATTATATTACGAGTTGGAGTCATTAAGTTTCTCGGGATCAAATTCTGACAGTAACGAATTGTGTACTAAAACCACCAAATTGCAGATTAAACCAGTTTTTGCATTTCGTTTTGCTTTAACCCTGCCGCACCAAGGGTGATACATATTTCCAAAAAAAAAACACCACACCCTCTCACCTCCACTCCCCCAAAAAAAAAGAAATTCTCAAATCACCATCACTCGAAATTTTATGAGCACTTAACAAGTACGGTAGCAATTCTTCGAAACTTGTAGAGTTTCATACCCTGTTCCAAATATTCACCGGGGGGGTGAAGGGTGCCATTTTGGAATTAAGCATTTTTTTTTAATTTATAAAATTACAATTAACAAAAAACTCCACAAGAATTTGTTGATCAGCAAATGAATTTCATAATTATTCATTTCGATCCACCCTAATGGTCATCTTTTATTCAGTTTAAATTTATTTTTATGTTTTTTATTTTTATTTTTATTTTTAATCATTTTTTTATAGTTTTACAACAACAGCAACATCAAAATATTCACCAACAAAATGTATTGCAAAAGAATCCACTTTTTTCAATAGGAAACACCCAACCATGGAATCAACAATCACCACAGTCAACTGCAATTGGTCCACAACATCATACTGTGATTACACATCAACCACAACAATCATCTATAATCCATCAAATGATTCAGCCAACGTTTGAAAATTCACTACAAAATTATTCCGGTCAAAATCAACATCAAATACATTCAATTGCATCGCCACAACAATCACCGGTAATCGCTGTACCACCACCACCCGCCTATCACATTCAACACCAACAACAACAGCAACAACAACAACCAAATATCGTGGCCCAATCATCGTCGAGCAGTCGTCCGTCATTATATCAGCCAATGCCGCTTCCGATAAAAAACGAAATTATTGTGAAACAAGAAGACGTCCAGCAGCTAACATTACCGGAAGTGATGCATTTACAGCAACAGCCCGTCATACAGCAATCGGGAACAATTCAAAAAATATGTTCCCAATCACCAATCAATCAAGCGTGCGACATTAATTTGCAGTCTACCGTTTCGTTCTTATCGCAACCAACAACGACAACGTTTGGGGCAGCCATTCAACAACCCATTTCACCGGTTCATACAATGATACGTCATGGTCAGCAACCGCAAATATCGATGGCCGCTAATAATTGTCAAAGTAGTACACCTCAACGGTTATCTTCCAATAATAAATCGAATGTGTGAGTATTTTTTTTTAATGCTCTCCCCCTCCTCCTTCTTACTAATAATATATATAAAAAAAATTCCAGAAATGTCTATGCACAAAATTCACCAATACCACCACCATGTAGTACCGAAAAACATCCACAAGGTGGTGTTATAATCGAAAATAGTACACAATCTCAGCCGCAAAAAATGATTCCACGAAACAGTGAATATCTGGAGAAATTCAATAAAAATGCAGCATTCGACATTCGAGGTGGTCCATCACCGGCGCAAGCCAGTGACGCACCCGAATCAAATCAAACACCATCAATTTATCAACGGGCATCGAAATCCGGCGGCAGCGAATTTATACCACTGCACCAGCAACAGCACCAGCAGCACCACCACCAGCAACTGGATATGGTGAAACGATCACCATCCGCAGCAACAGTCGTCAATCGTCCGTTGACAAATGTCCAATCGAATGTTAATCATTCAATGTCTGTGCCATCAAAGACAAATGAATTGGACGGAAATTTCATGTCAATTCATTGGCCATTGCTAAACGATCAGAAGGCGACGACAGTTGATGTCGATGGACGATCGATTGTCGATAGTAAATCACATGGATCGGGTAATGTGAAAATGGCCAAAATAAAAATTCGTCGACTCAAAATGGATGAGATTAATCGAATGGAGACGAGTTTAACGGAATTTACGAAGACATCACCGCAATTGGCAAAAACGTTAGGCATAAGCAAGGAGAATATTCCCGAAAAAGTAGTTAATGTACCTGATAATGCAGATATGTTTACGAAAATGAAGGCAACTGGTATGGAAAATAGTCTCGGAGTATTCCGTTGGAATTGTTGGCTTCGTAATTTGCTAATTTTCCCCCTTTTTTTCTTATTATTTCCAGAACGAAGAGCTACAAAGAGGACCTACAACAATGACACCGACAATGTAGAAGATAAGATTCAATGTAAATATAAAAGAATCTTTGGGGCAGATCACCAAGAAACTTAAATAATTTTTTTTTTTGTTTTACTTTTTAGTTTCGCAACCTAAGCTTAGACGAATTACAATGAAATTACCGCCGTCTTCCAAATCGTCTAAAGAAGATGTAATCAAATTACAAACCTATCAGCAATTTATGAAAAATATGGAGCACGAGTTGCGAAGATTAGAAGAAACAGAACAGCCGAGCAATGTTGGTAAGTGCATTTGGAACCTCAATAAATATTAGGAACCTTTATTGTAGATTGTAGATTTTATTAGGGGTGATCGATGCACCTCGACCTTTATTTAGATCTATTGTGCTCCCCTTTATTACTTCTATTTTCATGGAGCCTCTCCACTATTTAGAGTACCTCCTCAAGTCCTGTTTCCTTTAGAAATTTTAGGATTTTGAGTGGATTAAGGGACGGTAGGTCCTTCTCGGTCAGGCAGTAGTTCCCCAGATAATCTCTCCTTTTGTGGATGGGTGCTCCGCTTTCTGTAAGGAGGTGTATTGGGGTTTCTTCTGTTTCTTCACAGAACCTGCACGTGCCGCTTTCTTCTAGACCCAGTTTCCCTAGGTGCCCCTTCAGCCTGTATTGGCCTATCAGGAGTCCCGTTAGGATCCTAAGTCTGTTTTTACTAATTTTTATACTAGCCTCATATCTCTTTCGGTTGTAGTTCCCGAGAAGTATTTTGGATTGCCTTAGCTTAGAAAGTTAGCTCCAGTGCTTGGCTCTTCTTCCTCTTTTTTCATTTCACCTTTGTTCCATCGGCTTCTAGATGGAAACCTTCCAGAATCCATAGTCTGTGCCTCTTTGGACGTTGCCTATAGCTAATTAACATTTAGGTCTGTTTCGGGTTTTCCGAAACGATGGGTAAATGAATTTCCGGGTGTCATGTGATGTGCCTCCGTAACGGAATCGCCTAGTCTGCATTTATAGCTCATTTAGTAGGCAGCAGCATTCAGATCGTATTAAAAATATTTTTGACGGTGTTTAGGAAATTCCTCTCTGAAGATGGAATAATTTCCAATAAAGCTTAAGATCTAAGGTCCAGTTCCAAATTAATGGGATTTTTTTTTTTTTTCTTTTTTCCAGAGGATTTAGAATACTCCGATTGTATACCATCGAAAATACTGTCACAATTGGCCAATGATGTGGCAAAACTTAAAGCCAATGGAGCTATCGATGTAATACCGAAAAACAAGTTGACACTTTTGATAAATTTTGCAATGCGAAATGTTGATGTTTCAAAAAACTTTTCTGCTGGACCAGTAAGTATACCAAAAAACCAAAAACCAAAAACCAAAATTTTGTTGTTAAAAATCGTTAAATATTTTTAAGGATATGGATGAGGACATTGACGATGTTATAGACAAAATATTGGATGCGGCTGAGGCTTGTTTATTAGTTAGCAATATTTATGCAACGGCAAAGGATGTGAAATTTTTGCAAGAGGACAATATGGACAAAATTGTTAAATTTGTACAATTCCAAATGAGAGAGACAATATTTCCGTCATATGATCCGGTCTTTACCGTTAAAAGTATGAAAAAGACGGATAATCGAAAAAAGAAATCGTCCGGCTTAAGTAGAAGCGTTCAGTTGCTGTATACAAAATTGGTGGAATTGACGCGAATTTTCGTCACACTCTTTGACAATTGTTCATTTGTGGACACGATCGTTTTGGCCGTCTCAACGTTGGGCGTTGAACCATTTTTTGTCGATAACATTGAGAATTTACAGTTTGCATGCTTGGAGTTGATAACAACGGTGAGTATTTGTTTTATTTTTATATCGGTATCAGTGTGTATGTCCGTCAATGATCAAGATTCTGGCTAAACGGCTGAAGTTAAAGTGATGAAATTTTTGACAGTTTATTAAATACTCCGTTCGATCTCTATCGTGTTTTTCGAGCAAATCTAACAAAATACAAGGGAATAGAGAAAAAATGAATATGACAAAAATGATAGAGAATAAAAAAATGAAGATTTCATTAATAGACCAATAAACTCCACGCTCTACCGTTATGGCGCTGTTATAATTTTTAATTAAATTTCAAGCGTTTTTATTGAATCATCGTTGAATCAATTATTTGTATTGAATTTACTCAATATATTTTTGTTTCAGTTTGGTATGTAAATATTTCCAGTTGTAGAGGTCAATTTTCCAGTATCGAAGGGTTATTGTCGTCTTTAGCTTTAAATCAATAGAATAAAATTGTCAGAATTTATTGTCAGCTTTTGAAATACTCTTGTAGTTCTATTTTAGCGTGATCATGCGTTAATTCTTATTTCTGTTCCCAAATATTTGATTGCCGTTGTGAATTGTGTCCAGAATTACCACCAACACTTATCGACAAATTTTTCAATTTCAGATATTTCGAAAGGAAAACTACGTCAAATATCGAAGTAGCATTTTGAACGATATACTGACGTCAATCGATCGGCTTCCATGTTCGAAGAAAAATTTGCGTCCGTACAAATTGCTCAACAATGGCGGCAGCATACAAATGGTAACCGCACTGGTGCTGCAAATCATTCAGTGTTCATCGGTGTTGCCGGACAGTTTGGGCACAAGCAAAAACAATAAACGACGCACCAATGAAACGGAATTGAAAATTGACAAAGACCTGCTGATACTGGAAAAGTACGATACCGCTTTTAATATTGGTGGCAATTTTCTGACCACATTTCTGAACAAATGCAAGAGTCGTTCAGGCGAAACAGATTTCCGTCCATTATTTGAAAATTTCATCAACGATCTGTTAACGACTGTAAATAAGCCGGAATGGCCGGCATCGGAACTGTTGCTTAGTCAGTTGGGAACGCTATTGGTGAAGTATATGTCCGACAAAAGTATTGAGCAATCGATTCGGGTGGTATCGCTTGAATATCTTGGCATTGTTGCGGCCCGATTACGACGCGATAGCGTTGAGTCTCGGTGCAAAGTCAATACGATAGATGCCCTGATCAAGTGTATAAAATTGGAACAGGAAAAGGAGGGTGACAAAGACGGAATTCAGTGTAAAATCGTTATCGATCCGGAAGAGGAGCGGACCGAATTTTTGCAACGGATTCTTTTGGATTTTTTGGCTGTGAACGCCCAAGGAGATATACTAATTTGGGATTATGCACGCCATTTTTACCTTACATCCTGGTACAAGGATGTAATACAGAGAAAAAAGAAAATCGCCGAGGGCGAGAAGGGATATGCATCACGAAAGAAATCGCCAAAAAAACAACGACGAAAATATAAAAGTGATTCGGAATCATCGAATGATGTTGACGATGATGACGATGACGATGACAGTGATGATGAAAATGCCAAAGCCATTAAAGCTAATGCTCCCGATCAGGAGCTGAATCTCGAAATATTTCGCATACTCGAGGATCGGAAAAAATATTTTCTAAGCAAAATCACCCCATTCACCGGTGTCGATAGCAGTGCGGTGCAGGACATTAAGACATACATAGATTATAGTAATGCTCATCTAATAGCTCAATATTTGGCCAGTAAACGTCAATTTTCCCAGAGTTTCGATCGATATTTACAGAAGATAATCTTAGTAGTTAGAGAACCATCGATTGCAATACGAACAAAAGCAATGAAATGTCTGTCATCGATTGTCGAAGTGGATCCATCGATATTAATGCGAAAAGATATGCAAATGGGTGTCAATCAAAAATTCCTGGACACATCGATATCGGTACGAGAGGCGGCAGTCGATTTGGTGGGAAAGTATGTGTTAAGTAGTCCGGATCTAATCGATCAGTATTATGAAATGTTATCGAAACGAATACTCGATACGGGCGTATCAGTTCGGAAGCGGGTGATAAAAATTTTGCGGGATATTTGTATTGAGTATCCGGATTTTGAGAAAATTCCAGAAATTTGTGTCAAAATGATTCGACGGGTAAACGATGAGGAAGGTATCCAGAAATTGGTGACCGAAGTGTTTATGCGAATGTGGTTTACGCCGTGTGTGGAAAATGACGCGGTAATTGTTTTCGTTTATATTCGGTTTTTGTCGTAATTTTTTTTATCTAAAATCGATTTTTTTTCCTTGTTTAGCACTCAATTGAACGAAAAATCAATCAAATGAGCGATGTTGTTAGTATGGCTCATGATACTGGTACTCAGTGGTTGGATGGATTGTTAAAAGGGGTAAGTTTAGTTCTCAGATCTAAGTGCAAAGGCAAATAATTAGTTCTAAATTTAGTACTTTTAGTACGTCATAAAATTTTGTGTAATTTCTTCTCAAATCTTACATATTGCTGCTCTTGCGATCGAAGCATTCATCTGAAAACTTATAAGAACTAAAAGTACCAAGTCAATACTAATTTTCTGCAATCGGTTTAGTTCGGCTTATTAACACTGCAAACAAGCCTTTGGTAATTATGTGAGTCCACTGATTAATCGGTTAGAAGGTAGTAAGTGGACACTACAGATTAAACTGTCCAATACTGAGTTACTGAAGTTGTGTTGCTATTAGGGCAGTCACGGGTCCCAGGCGGTGATGCTTCATTGCGATTCTGTGTTCAATAGACAATTACAAGTCGCTTGCTTCATTATTTGACGGACAAATAATTGTGTATGGAGGGTAAGGGAAGAGACGGTGGATATTATCGCCTTTGTATAGCAGGAACTTCTATATCCAAAATTTCAAATTTTTAGCTGATCATTCAGTCTAGATCTAGAAAATGTGCGCTTTCTCGAAATTACGACTAATACCAAATATATTGGATGAAGAGTGTGGGATGTTAAGTCCATTTTTAATATTTTTACATATACACGATCTGCCATGGACAAAGAATTTATTTTGATCGAGAACGTTTCGAAAACACTTAAATTTTTGGGATATTTCGCCAAAAGAATTTTCCGAATATTACCCGAGATGAAAATATGTTGCTCGTGGAAGCGAAATCAGAATTTCTTTATGAAGATTCCCAGTATTAAGTACCAGTCTAAGGTGGATCCTTGTTCTCTCTTGCATAGTAAGTGACCACCTTTTAGCTTGGTGTATCTGACTCCGGATAGTCTGTATCATCATAAATCCCATAGCTAGTTTCACTGATAAATGTTAAGTCTATATGGGATAGCGGACCTGGCAGCTCAAGCACCGCACTAACAAATAACCGTGTATGACTTCCATTGAAATATTCGTTCTCCTGAGATATTTCTGGAGGACGGGATTTGAGCCTGAGACCTGCCGCACAGGAGTCTAAAGCCACAACAACTACTGATCTATCATGTCGCTTTTCCCAATATCAAATTTCAATTTGTAAGCTGTGGCAACACCGCACTTTATAGTAGTACCCAGAAAAAACGTATGTCGAGTTTGACTACGTACGATACGAGGAGGGTGATTGGTCAATGCAAAAAAAATACGACACAAGACACGATTACTAGACATTTACTATAATCAGATTAGGTTTGGGTACTAGATCTGAATCACTTCCACCGACAATTTTAAAATTCTTACTTTGAAGGATTCTCAATTGGAAGTCTTTTTACTAAATCAATGACGACATTATGTACACAATGAAACTGGCGCCATTAGTGGGAATTTCTATAAATTGTCTTTATTTTTTTTTAGGTATTTACACCGAAAGAAGATAAAGACTTAACCGAACGGAATCCAAATGCACCGAAAAAAGAACCGCCAAAAGAAGTAATAAAAGCATGCCAACAATTGGCCGACGGCTTAGTAAATACAATAATTCGACTGGAGGGCGAAGACAACAAAAAGGTGTTGAGTTGTGTGACAACATTAAATTTATTAGCCAAAGTGAGGCCATTGCTGCTAGTCAAACATGCGATAACGCTCGAACCATATCTAAATATTAAAGGCAACATCAATCATATTGTTAAGTTTATTAGTTTTGTAGCCGAAATCTTAGAACAAGTTGTACCATTGATGGAGCATCCGAGCGAATCATTTCTGGCCGATTTGGAAACACATTTAATGATGTTGGTGTGCAGTCACAATCAATCGGTTGTAAATAGTTGCCTTTCATGCTTGGGAGCGGTTGTAAATAGAATAACCAGAAATTATCGATTAATTCGTGATTGTTTTTCCAAGTAAATTTCGATTTTTTTTAAAAATCTCTTCATCATTCGTGATTTATTCGTTTTTTTCTTTCGTTTTCGTTTTTCAGGTGTTACAAATCAATTTTAATTAGTAGAAATCAAATTGAATCGGATCCCAGCTATCCCATCGAAAATATATTTCGGCCAATGTTTCGACGGGGACTTTTTACCATTGGCCTTATATTTCGATTTTTTGATTTTAAGTCACCCGCTGTTTATGGAGATGAATCAAAATCAGGTACGTCAGAATTTATTAATTAATTTTGTTGAAAATTGTGCGTCCAATCATATTTTTGATGTTGAGAATAGTTTTGATCCATTTTTAAATGAAGGTCAGTCGGTGTAACGGAATTTTTTTCTATTTTTTTTATTGTCCCATTAGAATACGACCGGTCGTTCATTGAACAATTGTGTCAAAATTCGTCGCGCACGAATTCGGACGAAAAATCCCCTCAAAATGGAATAGTTTGCGCAGTTGTGCGGAAAACGCACGACAACGCACAAATTGTATTGCATACTAGTGGACGACGTTCAATGCATTTGTAAAAGTCACAATTCGGACGGAAAATGCGTTCCATTGGACGACCGCGCTCTACATTTGTTGGCCATTTATTTATGACGCATAGTCTTTTTTTTATTCTTCTCTAACCGGTAACCGGAAATATTTTTAGAATTTCACCATCTTTAACTTTCTTCTTCTACTTTCTAGTGATTATTATTATGAAGCAAAATTTAAAAAAAGTGGGGAATATCTTGGGCGTTTTTTTGGCGGTTGTTTTTTTTTATAAAAAGTGACACAATTTTGAACTTTCTTAATATTTAAGATGTGATTTTGAAACTTTGTATTTCTATATTATTTAAAATTTGCAGTAATTTTTGGCAAATACAATTTTTGGAAAAAGTTAACCCTTTAAGACCCATACATTTTGAACATGAACCAACAATTTTCTAAAAACTACTCATTATTCTCAGAATTTAATTGTAAATATTTTTGTAAATTTTTTATTTTTAGAAACAGTTAACCCTTTAAGGTCCAAACGGTGCCTTTAAAGGGTTAATTGTTAAAAATATGCTAATGCACTAAAAACATAAAGAAAGTCTCCCTGAACGGATTTAATTGAATTTTAATATTTTTTGATTAACCCTTTCATGTTCAAAATGTATTGACCTTAAAGGGTTAACTTTTTCCAAAAAATTTATTTGGCAAAAAATGCTGGAAATTCAAAATAATATAAAAATACAAAGTTTCAAAATCACATCTTTAGTATTAAGAAAGTTCAAAATTGTGTCACTTTTTGAAAAAAAAAAAAAAACGCCGAAAAAACGATCAAATTTTTCTATTTTCTTTCAAATTGACGTAAGTTTTTTTTGTTTTTTTAAATAGTGCCATGATGATAGGATCAATAATTTTTACGAGCCGCCACTGTTTTTAGTTCAATTTCGTCATTTTTTTTAATTGTTCAAAGACAATTTGATCATTTTGGCATTAAATAATTTTTATTTTTTTTTTTATTGTAATTAAACAGATGGTGCAATTCTACCAGCAACAATATGCAATGACATATTTGATCATTTGCTATTTTTTGCCACACTACCACACAATGAGATCCGACGAGAAACACTAATCGCTCTCGGACATTTCTGCATCAAAAACTACGATTACTTAACCAACAAACGATTGCGAAATTTCTACTGTGAACTGCTAACGTCCAATATCTACAGTGTAGAAATTAAAATTGTCGTACTGCGAAATATCATAATGTATTTGCATGATGCCGATCAGTCGATGTCCGTCAAAGATAAAGATTGGAAAACACAGTCGCTGGTTGAGAATCTCGGTGATATGGGCGATGCATTGTCGGGTATGGCCAGTCGAATTATTCAGCTATATTTACAAAATGTCCTGGACAGTTTAATGCATGCCGATTACAATGTACGACTGTGGTCAATGAAAGTGGTGCAGGCGGTACTGCGACAGGGTCTTGTGCATCCCGTTCAAATCGTTCCCTATCTAATATGTTTGAGTACGGATGTACGAAAAGAGATTGGCCATCGGGCCGATCATCATTTGCAAGAAATTGACAAACAATATCCGGGCTTTGTAAATATGAAATGTCACAAGGGCATTCAGTTGTCGTTTGAATTGCAAAATATTTTGCAGCAAAATTCCGATAAAAATCATACGACAATCATCCGAGGTTATTGTACCAAGGACAAAGATGAACAGCCAACGGCATTGAATGGATTTCTGTATTCATTGTTGCGTAGTACAAAACCCCAACGAAGGGCTTTAGTTCAATCGATAACAAAGCAATTTGACGAACATCGGACAACCCTTCATTATATGCTTTACCTGGCTGACAATTTGGCATATTTTCCGTATACCGTGCAGGATGAGCCTCTCTACATTATCCATCAAATTGACCTACTGATATCCTGTACTGGTACGAGTATTTTGCAAACATTTAAGGAGAATTTAATTCCGATACCTGGACAAAAAGATAAAGATCCAAATAATGGTAAGTACCTGCTATAATATTTATGTGGAGCTATGGAAACACTGGGTGGGGAAAGAGATGAAGAATGTTACCAACAATCATTCGAGTTTCTACCCTTCCTTCTATTCATTCCGATATATGGGAGGTCTTGAGGGATTTGATGCCGTGTGTAAAATTACTTATAGCCAGGACGTCCCTAACCATCATCGCTCAAGTCCATTTTGGATAGTAAAAAGTCTTAGGGAAGGTCATCTGTGCTTTAGGAGATGTCAGGCAAAAATTAAGTGTAAATAAAGGGAAAGTTTCGACTCTATGAATTGGAAGTAAGGAAGACCACCGCCAACCTCATAATATATTTTCCATTTAAATTTCATTATTACAGATATCCCTCCTATAACACGGTACATAGGTTCCAATATAATACCGTGTTGTATGACACTAATAGCAAGTATTGTTGAACTGCCGTGTTATACGAGAATTTTTGCAATTTTCTTATCGTGTTATAGTGAATACCGTGTTATACGAGGATTTTCGTAATTCACCTATCGTGTTAGAGTGAAGCCGTGCTATTGTATACCGTGTTATATGAGGATTTTCGTAATTTTCTTATCGTGCTAGAGTTAAACCGTGCTCTAGTATACCATGTTATAAGAGGATTTTCGTATTTTTCTTATCGTGGTAAAGTAAATCCGTGTTGTAGGAGACCGTGTTGTAAGAGGGATATCTCTACTCACCTACTAATTGCAACTTTTTCGTGGAGAATTCATATTCCTTCTCATTCTCACGTAGAGATTACAATAACCAAAGTTATCTGGCATGTAGCCTGTAGAAGAGGACTATTGGGTCAATCTCTAGTTCTACTTCTCTTAGTTCTCCACTTTTGCGCCGCGTATATTTTGGTTGTTGTTGTAAGTGACACTTTGATATTGTTTGTGTTGTAGCAGTACATCCATTGGAAGACGATGACGATGATGAAGATAAAGATGCACTGTTAGCTCGGCTGCCCGAAGACACAACCGAACTGCAAAAATGTATAATATCAGCCCAAGGATGTATTTTGTTGTTGGTACTGAAGCAGCACCTAAAATTAACATATAAAATAACCGAAGGGTAATTTTGGATTATTTCGTGCACAATAAGGACGAATATTGATTTTAACAATTTTTTTTCTTCCTCTATCTTTCTCTCGCTCGCTCGCTCTATTGAAACAGAAAAATATCAAGATACTCACCATCCGAATCAGCTAAAGTCTACGAGAAGGCAATGCAACGACATAATGTCAGTCCATTCAATCCAAAGTCGATATTGGATGTTATTCTAGAGCAAAATGTGATCGGTCAACAATTGTCTGACAGTGAGAAAAAAGATCTTATAGATCGATACTTAGAGGTGCCTTTAATTGTTTTGGGTTTATGCAATTTTTTTTTAATTAATTTAATTTTCAGTTTAAACAATTAATGTTAAAAATTGATAAAGAGGAATCCGATAATGATTCAGACAAACCGTTGGCTAAATCTGTCACAAATACACCAGTCAAGAGTAGAAATGATACAGCGGTTAGTGGGACACCGGAAGATGCTCATGTAAATAATGTAAATAATGCCATTCCAAATACTGCAGTACTCCCAAACAAAGTGAGTATTTATGGTTTTATTGTTGTTGTTGTAAATGATCTGGGCGTGCCAACACATTTTCATTCCGACTTAGAAGTCAGTAAAGAAAAATTATGTCAAAACCACTAAGCGATCTAGGTGAAAACAATGAGAAAGGCACAATTTTCTTGTGTGTGTGTGTGGAAATTCTTTCCAAATTTTGCGCGCCACGAAGCGATCCCCTGGCCTCTTATTGTAGTTTCTTTTGGGTTTCTCTAGGTGTTCAGCTATTCTTAGACATCGTTGGCTATCTTTGGCTCTTAGATTAGATTCGAGACAAGACCAGCCCAAGTGGCCAGCAGTTTAACATGTACCGTAAAGCTTCCGTTTTAAACCTCCTCAATTTCAGTATACACCCGAGAAATTCTTCCACTCAGATCCCTTTTGATGACTGTCTGTGACACCCTCGGGCACTATTCTACTCTTTTGTGTGTTCTAGGAGTGCCCATTCTTCTATATCGCCTTTGATTTCAGCCATAATTATGGTTCCACCTATAGCACCGTATTTTTCAAGCTGATTTACGTCCTTATTTCCCACCACAGAGACCCAGACCAGAAATACTCCGCGTCATTTCCAAATCAGTGACGAGCCTATTAAGTTTAAGGTAAATCGCATCGTATTCTGATAAGACTCCCACCACTAATCTAATATGACTTAGTAAAAACCAAAAGCAAAGTCTGGATTCTGGATAGTGTGAGGAGAAGCCGAGCGCCCTTTAGAAAACTCGTGTTTTGACATGGGCTCGGTTTATTATTCCAGAAGATCAAAAAGATGGTTGACCAAAGTGCGTCACGGATTTACGATGGCTTCCGATCCCCTAATGAGAGCCTTAGTGGGTCCTAATAGTGCCTATGCTTGGAGGTTTGTTCTTGCAGAAATTAATGTTGGTTCTCAGTCGTGCTCTTAATCAGTTCGATTGGCGCCCCAAGGATAGCATAGAATTCCGCTTGGAAGACGGCGAAATGCTATCCCATCGACTCAGATAATTGGATGCCTGGTCTCTCATAGAAGACCCCGCCACCAGTGTTATTTCCGTTATTGGATCCTTCACTGTACACATCCACGAAGTTCTGAATCTCCAGTTGTACTCCTTGACCATCAATTATGAGTGATCAGAAAGGGGCGATCCACACCAAAATTACTATTTTGTGCACCCCTGCAGCGCTTTGCGATATTCCCAAATCAGTGACGGATCTGTTAATCCGTACAAATAGATAAATGGGGGAGGGGCCGTAGTCCCGATTGGGCCTTAAACAAATCGTGTTAGAAATTAAAAAAAAATTAAACAAAAAAATTTCTTTTTTTTCTCTCCCTTTTCGATAAATCCATGCAGGAAAATTCACCGGCCAATGCCCATACAGCAACAATGAATTCAAAAAGTTCATCGCGATCGGCCAGCAAACAAACAACGCCGCGCAAACAGCCGGCCCGCAGCAAACGGAAAAAACGAAAAGTGATGTCCTCGTCGGAGGAAAGTGATTACAGTGACGATGATTATGTGTGAATCAAATGGACAATTTTTAATTTTTTTTTTTTTCCTTTTAAATATCGAAGAAAGACATTTTTTTTTTTTTTTTTTAGTTTTTAATAATTAAATGACATAAAAAATTGTATTTATTTAAAAATGAAAAATGAAAAATGGAAAAAATGAAAAAAAAAAAGAAAATGTGAACGGAAAATCATATGTTATACATATTATATATATATACATTTATATATTATATATTTATTTGTAGATTGTAATATAAATTTAATTAAAACAACAACAAAACAAAATGGTAAAAATGGACTATCGATTTTATGATACAAATGGAGTCGATGCTGTGTGTACAGAAATTATTAATTAATTAATTATAAATATAAATTGTAAAAAAAAAGAAAGAAAATTTAAAATTTACAT
>JANSTT010008590.1:0-26251 GCA_026745375.1 Platyura marginata | reverse complement strand
TATATGTGTGTAGCACCTACTGGCAGTAGGTTCATAAAACGCCCTATTTTTCTTTTAATCTTATGAAATCTGGTTCTGGAATAGCTAATGGCAATTTTATGTAAACACATAATTAAAACCTGTCGCTAGATTATGTTCCTACATATGTAGTCGAGTTTTTATTGTATGAACTTAACAGTAATTATACACTAAAAGTAAATTAAAAACAAAATATCTTTATAATAGGCATAATAATAGGTTAAGCATTAAGCACGCGTTTTATGTTTGGATCACTTAAGCATCGTATCATTATCGCGCTATTTTATATATTATTATTGGCTTAAGCGTTTGCTGATGATATGATTGACGTCTATCCATGCATGTACAACAAGTACCATTAATTATTTTCAATGTTCAGATAAAAAAAAACGAAAAGAAAATAAAAAGAATAAAACCATTTTGGTGTTACTTTATATGTACCTATGTGTTACTGACATCATATATACTTATTCTTTGTAAACTTCAGTCATACATATATAAATTTATTAATTGTTCATGTTCAAGTAGCCACTACTCCCAATTCAAATGTGAATATTAATTACCTCAGACTTGTAAGACGTCTACACAGTGCTTCTTATTCAGTAGCTTTTAATGACATTTTAAATTAAACTACTGTTATGGATAAAGTAATCAGAAAATTCGTATACAGGTAATTCTCGTATAACGCGGGGGATAGTAGCGCGTTATACGAGACTGAATTAGAAAATGTCACAACATATAATTTATTTTATTTTATTTGATGTTGGTAATGTTGAAACTGCGTTATAGTGGCGCCCTGTTATACAAGTACTTCGAATATTTATTAGACAGAAAATTTGGACTATTAATAATCGTTAGGCTCGTCCCTGCGGAGCTTTCCAATAATATACCCCCTTTTCTGTTAGCAACCTACGGCTACGCAAGAAACCTACGTGTAGTCCCTGCGGGGCCTTTTAAAAATATACCCCCTATAGTTTCGCAAGAAACCTACGTTTTGGTAGTCCCCGCGGGGTTTTCCAAAAATATTCCCCCTTTTCTGTTAGCAACCTATGGCTTCGCAGGAGACCTACGTTGCGGAAATGTGGGAGTACATTTAAAACAATTACCACTAAAAAATGTTCAGGGTGAATCCCTCTATCGATCTCCTACTTTCCGTCTCCACCGATGAATTTAATTTTTAACTTAAACCCCCTCACCTTCCAAACAGGCCCGTACTCCCCAAACTCCTAGAATAAACGTTGTTCAGGAGAACCACCCTTATCGATCCCCCTCCATTCCCCTTCAAAAGGAGAGAAGTCTGTATAACGAACTTCAGCCGAAAATAGTGTAGAAAACACGATGTCAATTGAGAGATTTTTTTTAAATTGGAGGGGATCCGAATTCACACTCAAAACTATATGCAAATTAAAGCTGAGGAATGTACGAATCAATCGAAGTATAGATATTTGGTTTATTTCGACTTTTTGTATTTATATTGAATTTTCAAAAATGAAATTTAATCTTTTTAACGGAACTTAAGCCGTTTTCAAGCTTTCCATAGTAAATGTGTAGAGTTACATGGTGAAATTCTATACAAATCACTTTTTATGCTCAAAAATCAATTAAAAAAACGTTTTTTTTCTCTTACTTTGTGATACTCAAATATTAATGAGTATTTGACTTATTGATTTTTGCTTGAAGTCACCACTAACGTCAAACTGTTTTGTTAGTGTTTACAAAGACATAAAACCCTGAAAATCTCCTAATGCATAATTAAATTATTTTGTACATAGCATTTACTTACAGTATAGTTACAGAGATATAAAATTTCAATTTTTATAAAATTGTTCAGGTCAACTTCCATCCCGTTACTACATAAAATACGTACAGTAGAGGTTCATAAAAAAAAAAAAAATTAATCGCATTAGTGATATACGAAAGTAGATATACACACACACATACATATGTACTGCAGAAATGCAGAACCATCAGTCAACATTATATTTATATAAATGAGTACAAAATTAACCTTGTGATTTATTTAACTGTACACTTATAGACATAACAATTATAAAAGTTCGCCTATAGACGCATATATAGTGTAGTGTAGCGCATCTCTAATTATTATAAAATCCCCAGGGAATAGAGAAAAACTTTTATTATTCTATAGATATGTAAGTACATTGTACAGTACACACAGTACTTAGTTATATGTAGTTAGTATGGACAACATTTTCAATTACACCTGGTTTTTTTAATGTTATTCACATTATATTTATATAAATTACAGAAGATTTGTTAAAAAGATCCAGTTCGTTAGGACTCATAAAGCTATTTATATTGTATCTAACTACTAATAATTTGCACATAAATTGCGTAGACCGTAGACCGTAGACCGTATATGAGTGTATAATACAGAAGAGACAAGTGCGTTTTTTAGTTTTCAATTAGGTATACATTTGTATAGTATGACTCTCTGCACGGTAATTGTAAACTTTGTATTAATAATGATGCATCAAGAAGAAAATGCAGTCTGCATTTTAATTGGAGAGGTTTTTTTATTTTTTTTAATTAGCGTCCACACCAAATTATCATAATTAATTGATATGATTTATTATTACCATTTAAAAAGTAAGGTATAGACTCTTCCAAAAATATTTTAAAAATTTGCTTCCATATTCTATAAAGTAAAGTGAAAATTGTCTGGTTTAATGGGAAAATTTTGAAAATTTACATTGCGAATTTTTGGGACTTTTTCACATTTCTTAGACATTTAGAATTGTAAAGATTGGGCTAAAGACTTTTTTTATGTTAATAAACATAATAAGCATAATGGGCAAAATCTCTCTACCACTTCGACATCTTAGAAATTCCTTTTATTTTGTTTTAGTTTGTGTATTATAGAATTAGGAGCTTATGATTTTTGACCCATCCTTTTTGTATGTAAATTTTTTTATTTTTTTTGTTTCATAATAAGGGGGTCGTCATTTTTGACCTATCGTTATCCTTATAGGGCCTTCCAACACAAAATTACTATAAAATACACATTTTCTTATATGAATTTGAAAAAAAAAAAAAAATCAATTTTCTCACAATTCTTATGTGTGGAAGCTACGTTGCCTTCTCTGAGAAGATTTTCATTATTATATGTGTAATAACAAATATTTATTGTTATTATAAAAAAAAGTATCAACAATAAATTCCAGGCCTTATAGATTATAGATCATAGGCCTTATAGATTATAGACTTTAAGAACTGAGTCTTGGGAATTGTTCAAAAGACTTTTTTAATCTGTCTTATATAGAATTCATCGGAATAACATTTTCATTCTGTATAAATTTTTATTTTTACCGCTATTTGTATGACAATATTAATTTATATTATTAATGTAATGTTATATGAAATGATTAATAACGATTATTAAATTCTCTAAAAACTATCCAGGTTTTAAGCAAATGCTATAAAACTATGAAATTCTAATTAATTTACCTATGTAACTACATTATCTAAGAACAGTTCTATTTTTGTTGTTTTACCGAGATCATCTTCAGTATTAAATTGCACACAAACTAACAGCATATCCTGAAAAACACCTGCCTTCCTATGTCACAAATAGTCGCAAACATCAGTAGCCATTTTAGTTCTATAAATTTTATTACGCAAACTTGTTTGGCTTACAGCCGGATTTATACTATAGATAAAAAGACGTTCGTTTAATTCACTTTACAATTTTTCTTCTCTTCATAGGTGTTGTATTAAAATCCTGCACATACACACACGCATACACTGCACATGCATTTTATATTATACAAAATTGTTTTACCTCAACTGTATGCATATTGTAGATAGAACAGCATCCAAAGATAACATTCTTTATAATAGAAAAGACGCAACCGTATAGTAAACAAATGGATATAACTAAATAAATGACGGTCGATCGATCCATATATGACATTTTGCACTGATTAATGACATTTTTCTTTAATTCGTTATTTATACGGTTGACTGATAATGACTTAGAAATGTAACTGTTATAAAATAATAATGACACTATCGATCAAGATTAATGCATTAATTAAGAACAAATACTTCATATTTCAAACATAACATTTAATTTGCAATAACACATTCCCATTAGTAGTGCACACATTGTATTAGATGTTAAATTTTAAAATTAAAAAAAAAAATTGAATTTTTTTACCATAATTTAGGAATAGTCAATATCGCCTGTTGCCAAATTCGCCAATTTCGCCTATGTAACCAAAACTATGGTTGCGAAAGAGGGAATCTTTCATCAACTAATAAATTTATTCTTCTTGTATGTGAATAATTTCGAAAATTTATTTAATATTTGGGTTTGTTGTTTATCTTAGAAATAGAAATACCAACAACAAAAAAAAGGATTTGAACAATTGCAAATTAAAATCGGTCCAAATATTGCAAAAATAAAAGATTTTTTTTGTTGGCAAAATTATCATGGCGCATTTTAATTTTTACTATAAATGATTTTTGATAAATTACTACATTAATAGTACAAGTAACCCAGAACGTAGTATGATTAATTAAATTAATTAATACGAAATGTGGTATAAAAGTATTTTTACTATAGGATCATTCAGATTACTATACTATTGGTATACCACAAACGGTGTTGGTGGTTGTAAATGAATAATTTTACCTTGATTTGTAGTAAAAAGTACAATTTTTTTCATTATGTGTAATATACATATTTATATAGTAAATTTAATTTATATATTAAATAAAGATCATGTCCGCCTTTCTTAGATCTCGTCATTTCATATGGTGTATTATTACATTATGATCTTATACCTACCCATCTATATAAGATGTGGAACATTTTTTGTATGATTTATTATGGGCTTTATTATATTAGAAGAAATTTTATATATAATTTTAATACTGCAATTTAATATTGTAGTAAATTTATTCTCTGGCTAATAGTCACGATTTTATATACCAGGGTCAGGGTGTAATTAATGTTCACTGAATACTGTGCATGATGTCCTAATTTAAACAATATTTGTTGTCTTATATAATGAAGTTGCACTGCAATTACATAGGTGCAAGTTGAGGATCGTTTTTTGTTTAAATTGAAATATTTCGTCTCCTAATTTGTAAAAGATCGTATATGGAAAAATCAAAATGTATTTAGCATTTAAGATTATATTTGCAAAATAAGTGGAATAAATGATCATGATTTATTCTCTTACATAGTATTTATATTCACCTCAAAATCATTATCTTTCGTTTGATCATTCGTCGATTAACACTTATAACAGATCTTCATTCAATTTATGTAGGTAGTTGGGTACACAATATTCTAATGATCGTTTCTTCTATTTTCATTTAAATTGCCCGATCACAGTAGGTATATGCAAAGTTCGATAAATTCGTACTATTGTGCATCAACTTTTAGTATAACAACAAACATGATTTAAATTCGATGTCACCTGGAATTGTTGTTCCATCATTTAATCTAAGTATAGAAGTGATCACTGATCAGGTTTACTTATATGTGCTTTATCAAGTTTTTTTTTTTTTTAATTTAATTGCCTACAACCATCTATGGCTTAGCCCCATAAAATCGATTTGATTAGATTATACCTCTTCTTATAGATGTACGCATGCGCTATACATACATACATGAATACAAAATATAACTAAACGTAGATGCATTGATTTTGCACCTTTAAGACCTCATAAACCAAATTAACAACCGCATTTACAACATTTTAATTAAAAACAAATTGTTTATGTTCATTAAGACTATGTTTGTGTAATATATGATAGATAGAGTTACCCACTGTAAAACGTACATGTATATGTAATTAATTACTAAGTAAATATCTGTAATTGAATATCCAACAAGTAGAAGCATACGTAGAAGAAGAATTTATTTTTTTTTTTAATTTAGTTAATTTGTAATTTATATGAATAAATTTCTGCTAGCACACATATGCAATCATGAACTACATAAAGGTTAAAGTTCAAAAATACAATACTAGATTATATTTTTGAACTTGTCGCACCTTCCGAAGTATTCAAGTCAAAGTCTAGCAATTAAAAAAAAAAAATTTACAATCATCTAATGATTATCTGAACCCAGGTCCAGTAAATTTTGGTAAACAAAGAATGGTAAAAGGTTGCTCCCTTAAGCCGAGCCCCTTCAATAAATACTTAAACAAAGTTAAATCTTGTTGTAGACAAATTCCTCTAAAGATTGTATCTACAATTTTTGTATATTTTGAACTTTTGATCATAATTGATTGCTTGAATACCAACCCTAATTTAACCACCTTTGGCTTAAAATAAAAACTTCAATCTTAAGAAAGAAAAAAAGATACAGATTTTTACTTTTGACAACTGTTTGAGTGGATCACCTTGTATGTATTTAGAGACCCTAAAATTTCATAATAAAACGGTGATGCATTTTTTTCTACCTTCGAACCATTCAAATGCCAAAGTTAGAAAAAAAAGTTCACCTAACCATACGATCTGCATATAGTGATCGCTGTGTCTCTGGTGCAGTCTTCGCAATAATAATAAATTAAATTTAAAAAACAAATACCACCGATCACCATTCGAATAAGAACAAAACTTAAGTAGTAACCTACCATTATACAACAAACAAAGATTAGAATAAGCAAAACAAATTTATTAATATGGTAGGCATATGATAGGTATTTCGATAGTGTTACTTTATATATGCTGTCTAGTCACGCTATTTAAGTATTTTACCTACCTGTATTTGCAATGAATTTTCACACAAACTTCTAATCAAATAATACTATACTATATATCATCGTCTTCCTATACCAATACCTATACAGATAGATAGATAGATAGATAGAAACTTATACAGTTAATACTTAAATTATTAAAATTATTAACAAACACAGAACAACTGGTGGTACATTACATAACAAGTTCTCGAACATATGAATATGATACATTAAGCAACATTGAAGAATTTGACATTTATTCTAAAAACACATCCAGGAAACATAATTTCAACATTTTATAGTCAATGTACTTAGAACTTAGATCACATATCGTACTGCTACATAGTATGTTGACATTAACAGTGTAGTTTTAATTTCTTTAACATTTTTGATAACGTCGTTTTTATACATCCTGATTTTGTTAAAATAAAAAATTTTTTAAAAAAAAGCGTAAATCATGTGAATATGATGGTAGGTGTTAAGATGATGTTGGTGAATGCACTCTCATAATCATGTTCGATTGTAGTTTTATGACAGTTTGTGACAGGGAAACAATCTTTTCAAAGTAAACTAGTACTCTTTGTTTGTTAAATATATTAATAAAATTACTAAATAAAATACTAAAAATAGTAGTAACAATTATATATAGGATATATGAATTCGCATTAACTTATTTTAAGAAACTGCTCGAACAATGTTGCCAGCATTGATATTCAATTCCGATCGAGAAATTTCCCATTCTAGTCCATATGACGTTTAATAACTAATGCACCGATGACGTCATCTATAGTGATCTATCTTTTGCCGTTAAATTTGCAACTTTCCATGATACCAAGTCTATTAAATGGTTTTTAATCTTATTTTGTTTAAATTTTAGCTAAAATTTGTTACGAAAATCTACTCTTTTATCATATATATTTATATATGTATACTTAACTACAAATTGTAGGTAGTGGAGGAAGAATTGTTAATTGAAAATATATTTCAGATATTTTCAATTTGTTGTAATTATTATACAATCGATCGACACCTGTATCGGACACCACTGCATATATTTCTCTCATATATACCAACCAATACGTAATAGAGATGTTTGATTGGCTAATTGAATAATTTGTTAATAGAATAGAAAAAAACTCCACAAAACCTTTAATTATATAGAATTTCCAAGATTCACAATAAAGAATCTTCGGCTAATTTACTTTATGATTTCTTAATCGATGGTGAGAACCATCAACTTACAAAATCATTTTGTATAGAGAGGAGTAACATTTTTTAAATTTTTTTTTTAAAGTAATATAATAAGCAGGAAGTTAATCAATGGTACAATAGAGCACTATCTTTCTAGCTACATTTATTGGAAGAAGAATCTTTTTGGTGTTAATTAAATTATTAGCTCATTATTTGTTCGGTAATTTCAATCATAACGTTAAGTTGGGATATTACCTATTTTTTTTTTTTTTTTTTTTTTAGTCGGAAACTATGTACATACAGACAGGTACTATGTGTTATTTTGTAGATCACCACATAATATACAGAGGTGGTTATTATCCAAATTAATTTAGATTATTGGTTGGTTTGAGTATTTTTTTTTACGGGAATTCTAATCATTTTAATAGATGATTGGTATATTTACATAGTTTTACCATTTTTTTTTTTCATTTTTTTATTTTCATTCGTAGAGAGAGCATTCAACTTTTTAGTCTATAATCATGATCGATCTCTGAAGATTACTATAAAGAAGATTGGCACATGTGTGGTAACTATAACTGATCTACAAATATAACGTCAAAGATCTTTCACTCATTTAGACCATTTATAATTTTTATATATTGATGAGTTTTTGTGGATATTCCGTTTTTTTTTTATTAAACGAAAATTATATTATTAATTTATTAATATGGGCCAAATAATTCACGATGTTTTGTAACAACTGTTTTCGGTCTGTAATGTTGGCAAATTTTATTAAGAACCTTTTTGGTAATTTTAATAAATTAATGGAAAAACTTATCTAACAGGGCAAGGGTCCAAAATTGAAAAAATTGTACCTATTTGTAGGAATCGAACCCACAGCAGATCAGATCAGAATGATTCAGAACCGCCTTCTTCAGATAATCGCCAAAACAAAAATAATAGTCAGTTCAATTGTCAAATATCAAATCTGACATGTTGTTCAATCACCAATTTTTGCTGATCAGTTTTTTTACACGGGTGTAAATTAATCTACAAAATATGCGCAAGTGACGTCCGACATATAAATAAGGAACTGGACATATTTGCTCACTACTTCTATGTACTCATTCAATATTTTCCTCGGACCAGAAAGTAATCTCTATTTTTTCCGCAACAACTCTGGAGCTTTTTAATATTCCTAAATTTAGAAATTCTACTGTCCAGCGAGATTTTACACGCGACATTTTGTTCGAAGGGAATTTTTATCTGTGAGGATTATTAGCGAGCGGAACTAATTTTTACATGGGCAGTGGAATTTCGTTTGTGGAAGATTTTGTACAATGGAAATGTTTCTGAAGGATTTTTTATAAAATTGCAAAATTCGTTGTTCCTACAAACGTACAACATAGCACAATATAAATGCGTTTCGACCTTCAATATCCGTTTAACATTACCGCCAATGCCACAATATACTCTTAGATTTTAATTTCACTGGAATGCAATATCCAATAATGTAATTGATTTGTACATTTGCACTCTATATACTGCACTGCATAGTCTCGGCTCCATGCCTAAGAATTCCGTAATACCATTGTTTAAAATATTTTCTTTTTAGAAAAGGAAAACTAATTAGACATTATTATGTACAATTCAGGTATGCCTTTAAGGGGCAAATTATTTGTTGTTTAGTTCTGTGTAGTACACACATTGTTCGGCAACTTTTAAGAATATTGCACACAATGCACAATAAATTTTTAGATTTGATTTTTTTTTTCTTTTCTTTAGTATCATATAGAGGAAAGGAGGAGGTACATTACAAATATATAAAATTGTAGATAAATGTAGTTATGGAAGAGAGAGAGATATTATTATATTATTTATATTTGTAGGCTATTACGAGGCTGATGCTTGAATTGTTTATAAATTTATATTCTGTAAGTTATGGAACACTTCAGTGCATTTATGACTTCATTGAATGTGAAAATGTTGATAGATTAGAGAATGTATTGTTTTTATCTGCAATCACATTTTTTTTTGTCTCCAATTCGATTTTTTTTTAATTTTTATGTTTTAACTTAATTTTTTGTGGTGAAAACATTCCATAACATAATTTAATTATATTTTTAACAAAAAGCTTTTCCATTTCCCTCAAAAATAAGCCCTAACTGATCAAACACGGTCTACCGGTTTTGAAGATATAATTTTTTGAAGTTTTACCCTACATGATAATTTAAAAAATAAAAACTCACCAGTCTATTTGTGACTTTAACATTAAATTAATAAAATTAAATATTTTCTTATATTGTATTTTTTATTTTTTTTTTTTTTCAATTCCAGAAAGTCACTTAAACCGCATCTCCTCTTATCAAAATGTCATTGCAATGTGACATCAACTGGATAATTCAGAGTACCGCATCGTATGCCCATTTGTCATTTCTAGTATTTGTCTATATTGTCACAACAAAAACGCAAAGTAACAATGGTTTTATGTGTGATGCAGCACCATTATCGTCGATGGGAAACTCCGGTTTACTACAAGTACCACTTAAGAAATATACTGTCGATACAAATCGAGTGAGCAATTTAAGTCGACAACATGAAGGAGACGTGTTTAACGCATATGGTGAGAATTTTATTTGGTTGTGTTTTTGTTTTTTGTTTTTTTTTTTTGTTTTCTTTTTATTGTCATTAATTGTTTAAATGTTATTATGTGTTTATGTGCATACATCATCATTGAGCTTTAACTAACCATTCAATAAGTGGACAATTTTCTTATAGTAGTTATTAGAGATTTGTAGCTAAACCCATTTATAAGTAATTTTCTTATTATTTAGTCATTGCTAATAAATATTTTTTGGTGGGTATAGGCATAATTAGTGAATTACATAGTTTGGTATGCCATGTGAATTAATGGGTCCATGCGATTTTTTTCTCTCTCTTTTTGATGTTTATTTTTTATTATTATTTATTGAACAGATATGCCCGTTTGTAATGCAGATACATGCGTAGGATTGTCAAGCGGAACTGCTGGATTGTATACGTCTAATCTGAGAGATATAGGTACGCGTTTTATTTATGGAAATTTATTTTTTCTTCAATAGTTCCTATTTGTTATAGATGTGAAATCTGCCAAATTAAAGGTGAAGAGTGATGAATGCAAATGTCAGTGTTTTCCTCATCTAAATACGTTCCGAGAAGACTTAAATATTTGCGTAGATGATGTCAATGGTAAGTTTTTTTTTTGTTATCTTTTTTATTACTTAACTTTTTTTTCAAAATTTAAAAAATAATCATTAAATTTGCCAAAATCAGGCTACAACGTCTGATGATGAAATCGATCTTCTCTTCTTTGTATTCTCAATTTATCATTTTAGGCAAATTTTGTTCAATTTACTTTCAGAGTTAATTTTACAAAATGTCACAAAAAATAGAAAATAATGCAGGCATTTTTGTGATTTTAATTGATTACAATTAGTCCACATTGAGCACATTGTATAAACGATCCATTGCACTATCTCAATGTTTGTTTTTGTGAAGAATTGCAACACTTATAGTGATATTTTTAGCGAAAACCTTTCAAATGCTCATAATTTCAATACAACAATTCAATCCAGATTCAAATCATTATATCACGGGAAAAATGTGTTACATCACTCCAAATGAACCACTTTTTTTACTTGAGACATTTTTTGGGCTGAATGGAGCAAAACTTGCGTATAAGGTGCAAACAGATATTTGCCCAAATACGCGCTTAATCATTAGAAATACGCCTCGTAATGTACTCTCCTCTAGGACCTTTCTTCTTTAGTACCTCATTTTTCTGAATTTGCTTAATTTCGATAAATTATTCTCTCCCGTTGTCAGTCAATTTAAATATATTCATAAAGATCTACATATATATATTTAGAATTAAATGGATAGATTTTCAGAGTGATAAAATGAGAAGGGGAATTAGGTCTATAATTTTATTATTAAGATATATACAACTAAATAACATAAAATATCGAATAACATCTCATGGAGGATTATACAATTTTGCATGCACCACTAAACCTTAAACAGACACTATAATCTTGATTTTATGATCATTACCTATGTTACCTATTCATAAAGCAATGGAAATGCGTACATAGACACCTTCGTCGACATTATATAGTTTTCCTTCCTTATACCAATTTCTACTATGTGGAACTTTTACCACACAGCTTAAAAAACAAAAACAAAAAACAAAAATAAGATGATCGCACACATTTTTCATGATATATACAGTTGCACTATGGCATCTAATGGAATCTCAATATAATTAGATATTTATGGATATCATATAATGTTACCTTATGTTAGTAATATTCGATAATAAAAGCAAACGCATAGAAAAACAGTTGCGGATAAGGTGCTTCTTTCGATGATGCCGCACGCTTTAGTTAAAGTTAATAGCTTCGGTTAAAAATCTATATCGCAAAAACCCCAATGATTTATGAAATAATATGGCCGTGTTTGAATGTTGAGTGGAGCCTAGGTATAGATAGAGCGTCTCTATAATAGTCATCTACATATATATGAGATAATACATACACATATGTACATATATTATGATGCATACGAGTATATAAACACACAACATTTATTAAATATATTATTCCATAGCTTAGGATGGCTTAGGACTTAGGTTATAAGAACCGTGTAGCAATTTCAATAAATCTGTCGAAATTTTCTTATATTTTCTTAGTAGGTATGTATATATGCGAACTAATAAACCATAAGACCATGAGACTCTTTTTTTTCTCTTGGTTGCGTCCGTCTCTACATAGTGTGCCTAATGTAAATAGTTGCACTCCGACCAAATAAATTCAATGTTCTCTCGTCGATGAGATAATAATTTTTCGTATACTGACAGTGAATGGTCGGACCTATGTAACCAAACGACTACGCATATGTTTGATTTTAATTAAAAGTAATTGGAAAATTATCGATATTGATTATATATGATGTATGTATATATGATCTATGTATGCAGATATGTTGGTACGATGTACCAGATAAATGTGATGTACAGAAAATAATGTTTTGCATAGAATTTATGATTCACACTTGTCTTCTATCTTTTAAGTCATTTATGCACATAACAACTCAAGATGTAATTAAAATCGATAGGGTCTTCAAAAAAAAATTCATTTTAGTCTCTTTTTGTAAGTGTAATATCCTGAGGCGTGCTGAATATCATAATCTTGTAGATCTTCTACAACCTACGTCCAGATTAGGTTCGAATTCTGCAACGAGGGGAAATTAAAACACTGTTAGATGAGGACTATACTACATAGACACATAAAAAAACCCCTACTCCTACTTTAGAAATGTCTTTAGCTTTTTTTTTGAGTTATGCGATAAAAAAAAATACTGCGTCTAACCCATGTTTATCGTTATGTAGTCCAAATTCCAACATATTCCAGTTCCTTATGTCTTTGGTCATAATTTCAAAGGTCATAATTAAAATTGAAAAACCGTTGAACAAAGACACAAACTGCGAGATATTTGGTAATGTTCTTTGGCATGCAAACATTCGTTAAAAGGGCCGTTTTAAAATTAAAAAAAAAAAAATTTCCTATAAGAATCTTTTTTTAACTAAATCTTTTCACTTTGTCATACACATTTGCCCACCATTTTTAATTATTAATTTTTTGAAAAGAGCAATTGAATTTTTATTTACAATAATCATATGCTCAGTAGCAGCTCAGTCTATAGAATGATTCACCTCTCGCCACTGTATCGAATTTTTCTTATAGCCCCATATATGCATGCCTATCAATAGAAGAATAATAATTAGTATTTTATAGGTACAAAAGGGTACATAATATTGATGTTTATTGTATGTACTGTAACAATAATAAATTATGTATTATTCTGGGTCGCCCGAAGGAATATTTTGCTTAAAAGTATGTACAGTGTTAAAAATCTATAAACGTTTTAAGTACCACCACCTCTTTGTATAATTTACGGCACAACTTACTAAACAACAGAAAGAAAGGTCACAAAACAATCAGTTATAAAATACGCCCTGTGTATGTCAATTGTGCATTTATTTATATATATTTATATATAAATATTTTCTTGTATTCTTTATAATGGAACTGTTTAATTTTGTAATTTCAAGTTTTTCCGGAAATTTACAATAATAATATACACTTTTTACTTATATCAAATGGCATCATAGAGAAATGGTATTCTTAAATTCCCATAGTATAGGACACCATGTTCTAACTATGTATGAGGTGTTTGTATCTAGCAATTTTATAATTAAATACCCTTGTCACACGTTTCGTACAGAACATGTTTGTGATAAATTTCTGGAATTTGTTTTTTGCGCATAAAACATGTATTATTGCACTATGCGCAGACAGGTACATATAATGATTACTTGTTTTTTTGTTTTTTTTTGTTTTTCAAAATGATAGGTATAAATATAGTTGGTATTTTGGTATATTTATAAATTATATACTTATTCTAGAGTTTCATCTTCGGCGCAGCTATGTCTTGTATATAATGTCAAATGATGGCTTATAGTTGTAGTACAAGAACTTCCAATGCAATATACATTTTGAAACGTCTCTTCCCTTATAGATTATTTGGTAACTAATATTCCCGGCATATTTCCCTTGGTTTCTCTTAGTTTTTGACGATTTTCTCAATTTTGCTTCCACACTAAAAAATAAGTGGAAGCTTTGTTTTCACTTTCATTTTAAAAAAATTTAAAATCGAAATTTTTATGAAATGTCCACGTTTTGGACATTTTTAATCGAAAAACTGCAATAAAAATTCGTTGGGGATGGTAGGGAAAAGTGGGGGAGCGTATGGAAATGTTAGGGAAAGGTTTGAAAAATGAAGGGAAGAGTAGTTTTGTGTGGAAGCACAGTAGCTTTACTTAGCAGCCTTTTTGTCTATATGGCTTATAGTTCTAGTAAACTTTTTCATCTTATTTCTATCTCTGCTCGAAAGCTTCTGATAGGCATCCAAATTCTGATCGCATAGTGAGAGATAATAACAGATGGAGTAGTGCGGTACAAAACTGAATAATTCTGACATAATCCAGAATGTGCAGATCATTTTTAAAAAAATTTCTTCTCTTTCTGTTAGTAGATACGCCATATTTCCTTCTGGGGAAAAAACTGTTCTCTCAGTTTTTGACGCTTTTCTCAATAATGTCAGTTAATGTTAATGCCAATGTGAGATTTATACAAAGGATCGAGTGTAGTGAATAATTGATAAAAATACCCAAAAATAAAAATAAATTGTTTTTTCTCGAGTGGTTCAAAATCCACTTTAAACTGTAGGCTAAAATTCCGTATGAAACTGAACTAAGGGGGAAGGGGAGTTCAAAATGGTTTAAAATTTATTTCAGCCCTTACAAGAACATCACAATTATCGTAATTAATCAATATTTACGTAACGCTCAGCACCCCATATTGGTCAATTTTCTATATAATCGATCTACTGGGCAAGTTAGTGCCAAATATTAACAAATTCCTTATTCGATAATACAATTTTAAAGTGAATCTTAATGAAGTGATGATAACATAAAAGAATGCTCCGCTATTTAAAATGAATACATTGATTAGCAATCAATCTCTTCAGGCGGTAAATATGCATTTACGCGTGCCAATATTTTATATTAGTTTTTTGTTTTTTTTTTAAACAGGCATTTCTATTGCATACAACATACAACATTTTCCTGGTATTTACATGTTTTATGTGAAGCATCCATTAAATAATTCTTCGCTTTATTTTAAATTACACATGTAAATTGTAATATAATGTACACGAGTACGTGTTATAAGTCCAAAGAAAAGAAAAAAAAGCCACACATCTTATATAATTCTATGTTGAGTACTTAAAGAATTATGTTTGCTTACAGTAAATTGAGCTTTAGTTACCTATATCGCTATATCTATATCTCTTCTCTTCTATATATTCGAGTAAACAGATTGTGTTTCAAGTTTTTCTCGAATGATGAATGATAAATTCTATGATTTTTCAACCCTATAAAAGTGAGCAATGAGAATATATTTTTTCATTTATTAATGGCTGTAAATTAGTTCCGCTTTACTATACCGCAATTCAACCGTAATTGTTCAATTCAAATGATTTTAAGGCCGTACATTTTTTTTTTCTTATATTAAAATGAGATCAATTCAGGAAAATTATGATTATGAAATACACGGAAAATCGCTTGATATGCAACTCAACGTATGTATAGGTAGAGCCAGAAATTATTTATTGGGTATTGAATGGGCATTTTTTTTTTTGGCAGAGGTTACCTATGCATTGCCCTCCAGTTTTTCGAGTTTCAATAATTAAGAGCTTCCATATTTTTAGGTAAAATAGCCTATTTGTTATGTCTACTTCATAGATAGCTGTAGTATCACTTACTCACTTACTAATTATTTCTTATCTTTTTCTTAATACATATTGAGAAAAATTAAAATTTGAATTTCTCAAGAAGTTAGCAAATAATAATTTTAAAAATTTGGAATGTTGTTAAAAACAGTACAGAAAAAAATTTAAAAAAAACTATTTTTTATACGTTTTTTTAATTTTTAACCGATTTTTAACCCTAATTTTTTAAATTAAGGTATAATTTTTATATTTTTAAAAAAAATCTTAAATTATTTCAACATTGTAAAAAAAAGATTTTGTTAATCTGAGGAGTATTTTCGGAGATATGGATTATTTAAAGTTTAATTTTAATAGAATTTTTTTTTAAACATAAATTTGAATATCCCAGCAATAAGGAAATTGCTTTTAATTTGGCAAGGTTGTTATATCCAGTTTTTGATAAATAATATCAAATTCCCAAAGAAATTCTATTTTCTTTTCGACCAAATTGTTTGTACAAAAAATCTATGTTTAATTTATTGTTCCTGCACTACCTTGCCTTACGAAATGACATTTTTGTAAAAAATCTTTTAACTGAACCTTTTATTAGCGAAAATTTTATTCTGCCAAAATCACAGCCACAAAGGGCAACTAAAAAAAAATGTCATGAATGTCGATTCTATACCAAATATTTTCAAAACTAATATTGAGGCCTGTTCTTTATTTAATAAATTATTACCGACCGTATATATAAACATTATTAAAATTAACATTTCTGAATGATCTATAAATAGATTGAGCAAATATTTGCATACGAAATTTTCTACTTAATTCTTCATAAATAATATTTGAAGCACATAATTTTTTACATCCAAATTAGATTCGATGAAATCAAATATCAATATTTGTCTATTTACCTTTGAAATTACCTGGTGCGCACAAACATCATCAGGCTTAAGTCATCAAATACAAATATTGTGTCGAGTACCTATTATTCGGTGATTTATCTATGCCGCGCACGATCAAAATCTGTTTATCTGTAATTCAGTGAGTAGAGTTTGTAGGTACTATGGCCATCTTATAAGGCTTTAGGTTTTTTTTTTTTTTATTAATTTTTTTGGGATCTCTTCTTATAAAAAGTTCTTTGTTTGGGCTTTGTTAATTTGTTTTTAATTGATACTTATCTTGCATACAATGTGAGTTTGTGCGCAATTCAAATTTTCCACTTTACATATCCAAACAATAATCAAATTAAATCAAAATTTTCGATGGGGTCCTACATACTACATATACATACATATAAATAGAGAGAGTCCTAGGCTAGAGAGAGCGTTAATTTGAGTTTAATTTAATTGCGCACATATTGTATGTAGGTAGTAGCTACTCGAATACACGTACAGATGGGTGGTCTAGATTTGATTTATGAACATTTATTTGTTTTTGTTTGTTGTTTTGAGAATGCTATCGTCAATCACTAGTGGCATATACCAGGTTTTAACAAAGAGAGATCTCATAAAACATATATATAGCTGTCATATACATTTAACTATACATAAATACACTTCAAAAGTTGACACTGGAGTGATGAGTGACATGAATTTTGTTATAAAGATCAAAATATTAAGATGGTAGTGTAGGATAATAAAAATAATTTTTTTTTTTTTTTTTGGTAAAATCAACTACCAAAATGTTAATTTTATTAACAAGTGGGCAAAAACAAAACAATATTTTGGGTCAAGTCTGTTTTAACCAAATAAGTTAAATTTAAATAAATAAAGGTCCTCATCAGTTGAAGAGTCTCAATATTAAATTAAACTTTGTTATTGTTGTTGTTGTTCAGCGACAATTTTAAGACATAAGTATTAGGCACGCCATGTGATGTCCCTACAATTTTAAAATTCAAATTAAATAAAAATAAAAAAGTGTAGCAAAAAAAAAAAACGTCAGAAACGAATTACGCGTCCAATGCCTTGGCACTACTCTGAACTATCGATATACTCGGTATGATTTAATTCAAACCTCGCATTATTTTTTCCGGTGCTCTATGTCAATAAGAGAGGTTTGGATTAAATTACATTACAGTCATATATTTGCATAATTTAGCATCGACTTACATATGTAGATAAATCACTGTGCGCATATCCGGTAAATATTATTAGTTATATGCGCAAGTTTTTGATATTAAAAAAAAATAGAAATTGTAGCCTTATGAGTGGCGTAGCGTGAACAATATCGAGGGGTATTGACAATAGATTAATATTAACAAGTATAGGGATGTTTGGTAGGATTTTTAAATAAAAGGACTAATGGAAAAATGGGGGGGCCACACCTTGTATGGAATTATTAAATGATGATTTACTGAACACAATAAATGAGGTTAATGCTCTCAGAATTTAAAAAAAAAATCTCAACGAAAATATCCAATTATACACGGGGTAACGTGTATTGCATTAATGGCTAATAATTAGCTTCTAAGTAGCTAATATATAAAATCCATTACCGAAATATATGAAAATTCTAATTTGCAGTCAGTATTCTGCCCGTCTGTATTCCTTACATTTGGCTTAATAATCACAATTTGAATTAAACAGCTCAGCTGCTATTACCAACAGGTGTTTTCGGTATTATATGCAAAACGTTTTTTAATGCTTAATTGAGATGAGTATTAGGAATAATTTTTATATTAAAAGATCTAAAATGTAATGCATGATCGGTTGTTTTTTTTTTTGTTGTTAAATAATTCCATAGAGAGTTCCATATAATCGGACCGGATCATTAATGTGCGATACCAAATGGGATTAAGCTATAGTCAGCAGATGTTTATTTCTAATTGAAAATGAATTTTAAAAAATGTTAAAAAATGTTTTATCTTCATACAACTAAACAAAATTGATTTAAAAAATGTCCTTTTTATCCTCCACAATACACATGCAGAACTATAAGAAGAAAAGCTTTTAGTTGCACTCGCATTTGGAACCGCGATAACTCAAAAACGCATTGAGATAATTTTAAACGAAATTTTGGATTTAAAGTTTTTTTTGGAATCGCGAAAACTATGGTAACTGCTTCAACCCCCTCCCCCCCTTCATACAAATTGTTTGTGAAAAACGTCTTTTCTCTCCCACTAAATAACAAAATTTTGAAAAAACTATAAATCCAAAATAGTTCTTTGTGTTTTTGTATTACATAATTGTGTGGTGACTATTTACCAAAAAAAAAACAGTAGGAAGTTTTCTAGTCATTCTAGGCACCATATTGAATGATTTTTTTGAGTATATGGAAGTGATATGACTCTTAAGCGTTCAAATCCTCGCTTTCATAAATTTTGATCGCCTCTATCTATATATTCGATGGCTTTGTGCCTCTCGATCCTATCATTTCTCTTAATTGAATCTTAGCATTGCCCATATGTCCTTGAATTGTACCAACACATCTAATAAATTAAAAAAAGTATCAACAATTTTTAAAAAATAAAATTAAAAAAATATTTTACCAATCTTTGTAGAAAATTTTTATCGTTTACCTGCAATATCGATATTAATTTACGATACAATGGTGAAGACTCAATTTTAATAATTATATAGGGCTTGCTGACTATAAATCAGAGAGAGAAAGAGAAAGAGTGAACTAATATCTTAAACACTAATTAAATGAACGCAATTCATTTAAAACTGACTACATTGAGTAACCTACGTTTAGTTTAGTTATTTCCCGGTAATGATGATAGATTTTTAATAAAAAAAAGACAAAAAAAAAAATGATCGCCCACACAATTCTGATCTGTACATAATCTGATGCTATTAGGTAGCCTGCATTTTGCATGGATATCAACATGAATGCAACATTAGACTTGATGGGTTGTGCGAGGTTAGGAGCCATTATAAAGAAATTAACGACTCTGATGTTGCAAACTTGTACGGATATTTTCTATATTCTATGTGTGTCTATTCTACTTAGTGTCTCTATATATGTACAATGGCCAGTAAAAACTGTACCTTAAGTTATTTTCAGGTTTATAGATATTTTTTTTGCCAATGAATATGCTAATATTACATCTAATAGAGGCGTTAACGGAAAGCCTAATGATAAACATTGTATATTTTGGCTCAAGTTTACGTTGCGGGGCTTTTGTGTGCCATTTTATAATTATTTAGAACTTGTTTCTACATGCAATCAGAATTTGTCCATAAATATTTAACATTTACAGTTATAAAATAAAAACTTTGCTTTAGATCTCAACTGAAAAGCTAAACAAATTAAATTAAATTTCCCATAGATAAACTTATCAAACACCGAAAATTGACCTGGAAATGATTAGTTTTGGGTTCACATAAGATTCATACTACAGCATATCATCCCCAAGCCAATGGAACGATTTCATATTTATTGTAGATTATCGTTCACTTCGTGTGTGTTGTTTTTGTATGAAAAAAAAACAAAATTAAATCCAAAATTTCGTTAATTTATCTCAAATGCGCTCCAGAGTTATTAGGTTTTGGAGCGAGCAAGAGCAATCCTATGTAGAACGAATATCTTATCTTCTAGTTTTGGCATAGTGAAAATACACAAATTAGGGAGATATCTCGAAAAAAAAAATTAAAATAAGTAAGTAAAATGCTGATGGCTGGGAGTTATTTTAATTAAGGACAAAAACATTTCTCGCTAATTATAAAACATTTGAACATTGAGTTCAATATTTTTTTTTTGAATATATGTCGGAGTCTCTTCCAAAAAAAAAAACAACAAAATCAAACAAAACAACTGACCCGAAAAACACAGATTTATTTGAAACAGTTGATTGACTAAATGTTTTTAATTTCTTGACTCGCGTCTGAACCAAATTTCAATTTAATTTTCTCTAATACACCAGAACAGTTATTAAAATGATAATAAACAAATTCAAAAATTAATTGTTGCTTCCTCTTGTCTAAAATCAGTCTCAATATATAATCCAATCATTTTAGAGTCTCTTTGGATAGGTACAAATTAACCGTAAAATTGGCTGGTGCAATTAAACTAAATACCCACTTTTATTAATCTACATCTTACATCTACACATACATAGCTCATCATCATCATTATAATATTGAGCGCTGTGTTGATGCAAATTGCACCATTTCAAATACTTACAAGTCAATAGTCAAGTATGGTCTGACTGTGAATTACTTATTATTATTATTATTATTATTATTATAACCGTTGTTGATTGAATTGTTTATCTACATATGTACATAAAACAATAACAATATTATGTAGTTAAGTAGTTAATAAGATTCCAAGCCGCATCATTAACAAGAATAGTTAGGAATTACGTAAAGATATTTTATTTGATTTCTCAACACACCATGTAACTACTTTATTCTGTTTACTATTCAAATTTAACACATCTTTACTCATCATAATAACTGAAAATACATATTTCACACCATTTTTTTTTCTTTTCTTTTCTATTTTTTTTTTTGGCGAATAATTTTCCCATACCCAAGAATTTCTACTCTCTGATGTATAATGTCTGTGTGTGTGTGTGTATGTACAAAACTTTATTACTCTTTGTTTACTCTTTTTGGTTAAAAATTTATTAGGACAATCAATTGATTACGGGCTACTTGGCGCTCTATAGTCTATTACAACAAAACACAATCGAACAGAACGAATTTTTGATTTATTCATTGTGAACTAGTTACAATTACCTTCTGTACATTTGTTGTACATTAACATACATATACAGGGTGTTTCATAGTGAGGAAATGTGACAAATGTTGAAGTTGGGTGTACAAAAAAATTGTTGTCGAAATTGAACACTTTTTCTTCTTCTTCTTATGGCACTACAATCGATTGTCAGTCTTGGCCGCTTCCAGTATCATTCTTCAATCAGATCTATTCTGTGCTAACGTCCTCCAACCAGTAATTGTTCTTAGGTTTGAATGAAACATCTCCCATCAGGTCATCTCATGAGCTCGTCTTTTGCCCTATGGGTATCCTGTTAAAAGAGTTTCTTTGGAACGCGCGACTCCTGTATCCATTCTGTGCGTCCGAACCATCTTTTAGTTGTCCCATTTTAATGAACCGAATTATGTCCGCCTCACCATACAGCTGACACTGTTCGAAATTCATACGCCTACGATACGTATTTTCTTCGCAGGACAGGACCGTCTCTTCGAAAGTTCGAAGATTGTGCTCCTCTCTTGGGGTCAAATACCATAGTTCCGAGCCATAAGTAACCACTGGACATATTACTGTACGAAATTGTACACACAATCTGACATTAATTTCATGCCAAAACTTTTAATAGCACCATGAGAGACAACAAAATATTATCTCAGCTGTTTTTAAAATACTTTCTTTTTTTTTTTTGACAGTTATGTCCCCTATTAATTTTTCATCCGGATTAAGGATTATTTTCCAAGATCAAAATTTAATCTGAGCAAATGAACGCAACCCCATCGAAGTTCATTTAAATTTAAACCAAATGGATAGAAAAATGGCCACTTTCATACGTAATTTTGATAGATTGGTGGTGATATATTGAATAGAAATAATGGGGGGAAAGAAACTATAGTACTTTTTGGGTTTGTTGGAAAAGCTTCAACTGAGTTATTTGAAGAAGATTACATATTTTTTACCCATTCATTATACATACTAATAGTAGGTATAATAAAAAAAAATCTGGCCACCTATATTAGCCGGATCTAAATAAATTCAACATAACGATGTGGAGACACCCTGTAAATAGAATTTTCTC
The DNA here is from genome assembly GCA_026745375.1 of Platyura marginata. NCBI lineage: Eukaryota > Metazoa > Arthropoda > Insecta > Diptera > Keroplatidae > Platyura > Platyura marginata. Next base: position 3,226 of record JANSTT010008590.1, on the reverse strand, counting down.
ACATTATAATCAAAAATACAATACAACAGCAAATAAATTATAGTTAAAAAGTAATAATAAATTGTATTAACAAATTTGTATTATAGAGCAATAAATAAAATGGAAAAATATTTGCTTGATGAAATGGTACTCGATTGGTTTGTACCTGTACCAGTGTATGCCTATCTGTATGTATGTAATTAATAACGCATCATTGTATTTCAATGATATGGTGGCGTTGTTTGTAAGGTTGTAAACCGTGAGAAACATTGATTGATGATTAGATGTTTACATTTACAGTAAATAAAAATCGAAATTTTAATTTTTTTAATTATCTAGCCAGATTGAGCACGAAATATCGTTTCGAAGGTAGTCGGTACTGAACTGACGATCAACTAGAAATTAATTCAAGTCAAAATTTAGCAATAATTTGAACATTGAAAATTGTTGTCGCTCAAAACTAAGTTTTAAGGAGATTCTATCTTTGTGTGTAGGTATTTTTAGTTATTATAGTAAATTGGGGATAGAGGAATGCCATACACTATATATAAAGTTTTACCAAATAAGTAAGTCATTTCTATACTGTCTAATTACTTCAAGGATGCAATTCGAACACAAAAACTACCATAATGATGTCCTTCTACTATAATTGAAAGTAACAGGAGAAAGTAGGTAGGTAGAAAAGGAGATACGGAAATTAGAAAAAATTCGAAGGATAATAAAAGATACATGTACGGCAGAAAGGTCTAAATATCGTTATCTCATCTCTTATCGCTTAATTTTTTTCTTCCCGCTTCTATTTTCTTCTCTTCTCTTTTCTTCTCTTTTATTGTGTTCTCTCTTATCTTCTATTCTATTCTATTCTCCTTCACTTCACTTCTATTCCCTTCTATTTCTCTCTTTTCTTCTCTTCATTTTACTTATGTTCCCTTCTATTCTTTCTTCCCTTCTAGTTCCTTTGCTTCACTGCTTCCCTTCGCTTCCCTTCCCTCCCCTTCTCTTCTTTTCCCTTCTCTTTCTTCTCTTCCCTTCCTTTCACTTCTCTTTGCTTCACTTCTCTTCGCTTCCCTTCTTTTCTCTTTTTCCTTCTCTGCCTCTATAATTGAAAAAAAGTTTTATTTTTTTCCTTACCTGTACCTATATTTACAAATCTAACACTAATCAATTAGATAATTACACGAAAAGCAGTAATTTCTAGTTAAAATTCAATTTTCCTTTTTTTCTTTTCTTTTTTTTTCTATTAATCGATATTCTCTACACCTTTTATGCAAAGCCTATTTGCCATAATAATATTAATAAGTTTCTTTATGTACCCATCGGAAGGCACATATTACATGGTTCCACCTTTCTTGCAGCTTTTATATTTATAAATAAATGTGTACATGAGTACATGGTTCGTACATACACAATATTACATAGCATTGTAGGTACAAAACAGAAGTACAAAGAAATTGCCGATAAGCCTCTCTTGTTCTGTTAATTTTCTTTCAATGTTCAATTTTCCCATATTAAGAATTAATTTATTCTCCATACGAGATAAATCATTCCGTTTTACTCAAAATGCATTGCGGCCGATAATAAGAGAATTTATTGAATTTATTATTAATTTTAATATAAAAAAATGATATTGGAATTGGTATTCTGCATTCATATTCGTACTGCTGTTATGTATTAGTGAATGCGTAAATGTAATTTTAATTGAATTTATTTACGATGGGTGACGTCAGTATGGCATTGAGAAAAAATATCAAAAAACATATAGGGTCAGTAAGTCGACAAACTTATTCGTAATAGTGATTATTTATTTAAATAAGATAAATTAAAAAAACAAGTATTAGTAATCAGTATATCGACGAATTTATACGTAATAGTTATTTAAATAAGTAAAATTAATAAAGAAGTAAAATTAGTACGTCGACGAACTTATTCATAGTAGTTGATTATTTAAATAAATTAAATTTAAAAAAAAAATAGAATCAGTACATCGTCGAACTTATGCTTAGTAAAGATTATTTAAAAGAGCAAATGGAATCATCAGTACGTCGACGAACTTATTCGTGATAGCGATTGTTTAAATAAATTAATTTAAAATATTTTTTTTATTTTTCTTTTTTTATAGAATGTACACTCGCCCCATTTGTCAGTGGATCTTCATCCGAAAGAATACCCTTTGTCATTCTACCGTTACGAGGTCAAATCATCCATCCCAGCAGAGAAATCAGTTTTCAAGGTATGTTTATTAACAATGGACAATTTTTATTTTATTTATAATGTAGCAACAGTAGTTAGGTAGGTAGGTAGGTATAGGATCGAAAGATTTCACGCTGAATAATATCGATTTGAGCAGGTTTAATATACGAAATTTTAATTTATGCTAATATGGATTCACACCTACGTGTGGTCTATTGTCGTCTAATGCATTTGTTGTAAATTCTAAACTACATATTCGGTTATTGGTATCGCAGTGTCTTTTAGCGGCTGTCATATTTATCATGATGCTCCGAACAGGTTGTTTATTTTACATATATTAGAAATTATGTAAATATCAATGAGTGTCTCTTGTAATCATAGTTGTAATAAAAATTTCAATAAATTTCATTTCAAATGGGATTTAAACATTTTTGTTTTACTTAGATTTAGATTACATTCTATGGTAGGTATTATTCGAGAGAATGCAATATTGAACAGGCGACCCGAAACCTTTCTAAGCAAATATAGGCACCGAAACTGTTTTTGTCACCTTCTTATTATAGTAGCGGTGTACTATATTCGTAGATGGTTTATTGTTCTAGTACAGAAAGTAATCCCAAGCATCGAATTGCCGCCTCTTGATTTATGAAAAAGGGATTCCGCACTTGTTTACCAAAAAAAAAAAACAAAATACCATTACTATAGTATTATATTCCTTTTTACGATAAAACATGTTAAACATTTCCTCAGAACTACAATAAATGTAAATGTAAATCGACGAAATCCATTTTTTTTTATTCATTTACTTCACAGAAAAAGATCTACAAGAATCATTTCAGGTTAAGATCAACAAGAATCCTCATTCCAAATATTGGAAACATTTCAGTTAGAGATCAACAAGAATTTCCATTGTTCCCGTAAATGATGTTATATAGAAAAACCGATAGCGCCAATGAAACGGGCGTCCCCGAAAACCCCCAAATACTAATTTTCATGAAAATATCTCTATATATAAGGATTTTCCAAAAATCGATTTCAAAACGGTACATGCAGCGCC
>JANSTT010008579.1:0-26255 GCA_026745375.1 Platyura marginata | reverse complement strand
AATGCACAAGTACTAACTTTTTGTTGGTACCGAGTATTAGAGATAGTACCTGGACTAGCTAGACCGGGTATTAAGCCAAATTTAGTACTCGGTGAAGAAATTGGCCGTTAGATTATCGAAGCGCACTAAAAAGAACGTGAATTACCCCGAATAAGTGCCACATTTGCCTACTTGCGTAAACAATTGGAAAAATTAAAATATAGGAAATGAGTCAAAAATGTTTACCAAACAATGACGAATGAAAGATCATTGTTCGTCGAGATGGAATTTCTTAAACTCAATCTTATTCCCATGCCTTATCATCACATCAGTTTTTCACCGCATCGGTCCAAATCAAATGTTCCTTATGTTTTTCGATTTGTTCGATAAATTGTTTTGCCTATAACAGTCTAAAGTTAAATTTTAATCTAAAAAAGTAGAGAAATATATTTTTTTGACAGTTGGAGACACGTTTTTTATATATTCTACTTTTTTCTACATTCCTGTCAATATATTTTTATTTATTTAAACATTTGCACCTGTCAGTTGTCAAATGTCAACTAAAATATATTAGCTGTCAAGTTCAAGTTTTAATTCAAACTTTTTAAATTTGTTGGTTTTCTAAAAGCCTCACAAACCGACTTTTTGGAGTAACATATGTAACATATGTAATAAAATAAAAAAATACAAAAATTAAAATGGGAGTATTTTGCTTTGAGGAATAGTACGACAGTACCGAAAACCAAACAGTAGTATTTTCTTACTATCGGAGTACTTTCGGTAGCACTGCAAATTCGTTTGAAAATACATTCTACTCATTTGTCGAAATGTTGCATTAGCGAAACATACACCAGTTTTCGATGTTAATTTATTGAAACACATTATGCAACACTGCAGAAAACAATGAGTACGTTCTACAAAGCAAGAGTTGCGTAATTATAATAAATTTTTGCGTTCACTGAAGTGGAGTAGATGATTCGATTTGTCGAGTTAACAAATACTGTAACAGGTCCTTTTCATTTTATTGAATTTGTCCGGTAGTGTTGTTAACCGTCGGTAAAACCATAAAACTGTCATTGTTAACAACTAAACCGGCTTACATTGATGTTATAACAATCCCAGCTTATTGAACGCTGCCATTAATTGATTTGTGAGTGATGGGATAGCAATAATAAAACTCGGTTATGTTCAGACATTTATTTGAAGTTTAAATTGTGATTGATCCGTCATAATAATAAATACTAACATGTAGACGTACCCTCCCTGCTTCTACATATACGTATGTACATACGCTCAAATGCTTTACAAACAAATACGGATTGAAAAAAGGTTTTTTTCCGGCCCATCCTTATTTCGATAAATTCAATTCAATATAGGTATATCCTTTCATCCCTTTAATATTTGAATTTACATCATTGAAAAAGGGCAATTTTAAATTTTTTATTTTCCAATATATTTTAAGTATTCAGGAAGAGTAGAGTTTGGTAATTCATAAATATCCAAAATTGTATGATGCAATAAACTTCAAGAGTTTACCTGGAGTGGTCGATATTGTAACTTGCAAGGATGTTTATTTATTTTCTTTTTCCAAATATACTGAAACTTATTTATAATTTGTAAACTTATAGAGGTAAAAAATACATATAGGGAATGAGAAGGGGCACCGAACTACAAAAAAAAAGAAAAAAAAGATGAATTCCTAAATTAAATAGTCCAAAATTTTAATTGAATCCTGATCTTAGTTGTGTGGTTATCAGAAAATAAAACTTTTTAGAGGGTGTGCGTTTTGAATTTGATATTTAAATTTTGTTGGACCAACCTATTATACATGTTTGATGGTACAATAGACATTATAGGTCACAGAGTCATGCGGCTTTAGTAACCTACCCTCCTTTATATTTTTCCCAATTTAAATGTATTTGTGATGTAATCAGATTTGGTGCAAGCTATGAAAATTTTTATTTACAAGAATACAATAATACATACTACTTATGAAATGTTAAGCAGAATCAAACGTTTTTGCTGGAGAGTTTTTTTTTTAAAGTAGGTCCCATAGGAAAAATGTTAAAACTGTATAAAGTGCTTTAATAGCGTAAAAAAATCTTTAAAAAAAAAGTTTTTCTTGATTCTCTCAAGATTTTTTCACGGGATTCTATGATCAAATAATTATTAAATAAAAGCAAAACATAATTTTAATGTTTATTTCTTTCGTCATTATGACGGGCTTTTTACTAGTAATTTATAAAAAAATCTAATTTGAAGTTCAAGATATTTTTTTGATATTTTCATTTCCATTTTTTTAGGTCTGTTAGTTTCGGGATGTCATGTCTCATTTATAATTAAACCAAATAATAATACAGCAAAATTACCACACCTTCTTATGAATGACACGGAAAATTCCGTTTTCTCAAACCATTAATTTAAAAAAAAAATTTTTTATTCCACAAAATTTTAATAAAAAGTTGATTTTGAAATTTTCCGCAAAAATTATATTATAATTTATCCCATCTTATTTTATAACATCTGACGTACAACGTACATGCATACATATGTATACATATATACCATATACATACATAGGTACATATAATGCACTTATGCTGTGTATGATGCTCGTCATAGACTACCTAACATTGAGCAACATTTTCTAGTTATATTCATTCATGTCAGAAAAGAGATAATCGTCTTGGGTTTGTATATGTATCAAGGTGGCAACCTAAGCATCATAATGTAAAGTATTGATCCACCCATTTACCATAATTTAGGTCATGTTATTTTATCCAATAAAAGCTTCTCAAAATGTACACTTCAAAAAGTCATGACAAACATAATACCTACTCCTTACATAAAGTATGATTATGTAGATAGATAAAAATTTATGTTTCATAATTAAGTAGCCAATCGAAGAGTTAATTTAAAACCAACAAAAAAAAATTGTTGACACAATTTTCTCATTTTTTATTACATATGTACATACATTGTTTTTGACATATATAAGCTGGGTATGTATAAGTAATGAAACAGTATTTGGGTTAATTACCTATTCTTAAGAACTTAATCTTAAGTCACCCCTTGGATCTAACGACAAAAATTCATATGACTCCAATTCACAATTTCACTTATTCATACAGACCAAATGGCTCAGTGGATTGAGTGGCTGCCTTTGGAGCGGGAGGTCGCGGATTCAAGTCCGACTGGGGTAAAACATAAAAAAAAAATTTCTCTGGTATGTTAATTTGAATCTGAGGCCGTGTGGTTGGATTGCACCTAAAAACAGTCTAATAATGGCATTATCTCAAAAAAATAGCATTGCTTAAATGGCGGTGAAATACCGAGCATTTGAAAGGTTTTCGTAAAAAGAACACCTCAAATGTTACATTTTCGCACCAAAAAAAAGAGATTATCAGATCAATTGAGATAAATGTAACTGGAGTACTATTCAATAGATCTAAGTAAAGGCGACAGTATAGGTGATTACTAAATAATCACACTCCTATCAAAATCAATCAATAAATCAAATACTTACCCATAGTTCGTTCTACATATCGATGGTTATTTGTTAAAAAGTCCTAACATCAATTTTTTCTGTTATTTTGGGATATCTTACGCTATCTGGCAACAGTATTTTACTAAATTTCCAAAAAAAAAAGAATGGTTTTAAACTGCCCCATCTATTTCTTTAAAAAAATATTTTATTTCTTCTGTCTTGTGAAAAATTTGGAAAATGAGGGTTAGGACCTTCTGACAAAATAACCATCGATATACAAAACTACTGTGGGTGAATCTTCCATATTGTGCACTTGTGCAGCCATAACTATGCTCTGTACAGGCTGCATTTTTAGTTGCACACTACTGCATGAGTCATTATTAAATTATTAAACCTTTAGTAGCTGCTACGTCTTAAGCTGAGGTGTTTTTTTTTAATTTTAGGTGTTGCGTATGATATGTAAAATATTTCTGGAGATGCAGGGGATCGATCATTCCGTGCATCCTTAGAAATAGACATTGCTTCTGTTTTATGCAAAATAAAAAAATTCAAGCTTTATTGTATTTATGTACAGTTGTTTCGAAATTTTGCTAGAAAACGGAAGAAAAGATGTTTTTTACAAAACATTTGTATGGGATGGGGTCGAAGGGGTGGGACGATTTTGTTCATTTTCATTACCAGCCGTCCTAAGCACATCAGCCTACTGTGAAAAATTCAAAAAATCGATTTTTTCGATAAGTTTTCAATAATACATACAAATAAGATTTTGTGACAACCCTCGGTGCATCCTTTCGTTGCATTAAAATATACAAGGACCACACTAATTGACGATTAAATTTCATATACGGCAATTGAACAAGTTAGAGAGAGAAAATACGAAAAATTTGTACGTTTGACTCGAAAAATCGTAATCTACTTAAATAAAAAAGGGCCCCTCCAGTTTCTGTCCGCCCTAGGCACTTTGGAAATCTGAGATCCGTGCTGGTTTTGAAAATCTAAAAATTAAAGTTTCAATTTCACTATAGCCAAAAGATTAGCTTTTCAAAGTTTTTGAACCAAAAAAAAATGTTTCTAAACAAAAACTATGGCGGAAGGTTTTTTTTCATTGGTTATATTTAATTCCGTCAAAATTTACTTCCAAAGTTATGTGGAATAAATTTGCGAGCACGAGCGCCATTTAAAAAAAAAATGTTGTCCGGCGCTTAATTACATATGTATAGTTACCCATTGTCAGGCATTGGAAAATGGTATAATTTTGTACGTATTGACGTTAGAAGGCTCCGTTTTGAATAGATTAATTTTAATAGATTTAATTTATTAATTTAGAGCACAATTATTGGACCATAAAAATGTCCTTATTTTGAAATTTTCCATAAAATGGCAATTTTTCAATGTTTGCCAAATATTTTAAATAGAAAAGAGACAATGTCCAATTGATTTTTCTTCTATTTCAAAGTCACGATTTTCTAACGGAGTTGTTACACGGAGTTATTAAACGAAGTTGTTCAATCGAATTATTCTTATTTCTTATCTTAATCGAAATTCCTTCAGGCAATTGTCACATAATTTTGTATATAGATACTGTACAAACACAAAAAGGATTACTTTAAATATTTTAACTCCTACACTTTATATAAAACTTGAAATGTCAAGAATTACCCGTAGATTAAAATTTGACAATTTTCATTAAATCCTTTAATTAACGAAATATCCTAATTTATCGTTTGCTGGATTGTATAATTTATTTTAATCGAAGGTATAACCGTGTATGTATATAAAACAACATAGAAAATATTCATCAAATATAAAAGCTTTAGTCCTTTTTACCCAATTCCATAAAATAAATGGAGTAATTAATCCCGATTTAATGTACTTCTTATATTAGATACATAGACAGACAATATAGCTGTTCTTAAAGCAATTATAATATACAATTATATTACAGACATTTATAGCCAGGGCCTGACTATAGCGAAATTCATTTTATGATGGGGCAGTCGAAAGAGAAACACAATCCATTTCGTCCATTAATTGATTTAACTTCAATTTGTCGACTTGTATATCAATCGATATACATATATATATTAGTTTTAGGCCATACAAAACGCTTTTTTGGACCAATCAAATATTAGCGTCAAGATTTAATAATGGTTCAGCTGTTTTCTTTGGCAGCATTATTTTCCTTATCCTTTTAATGATTTTATTATGTCAGCGATTTCCTATAGATAATATCCAAACAAATACATATAAATATGTATATAAGAGAAAATCAATATATATGTATGTATGTATGTATATATCTATGACAATTTCATAAAATGTTACGAGAAATTGTAAAAATCAATCAAACCCGAAATTCAGATTTTTTAATTGATATTGGAAATTTGGAATAAAATGACGTCATTGATGAACGCTTCAATATGTACTGTACTTCTTCATTAAAACGATTTTATTGGAATAGCATTCGAAAAATATTCCGATAGATTTGACAAATTTTTTTGTTTTTTTTTATTTCATTACAATTGTAAGGTTTAAGTTTTATGAAAAATAAAATAATTAACAAAACTTGAATATTGGATTATAATTTTTAAAGTTTTAGTATTAAATTTAAAAATCTATTCCATTTATAAACGTTTTAAAGTACAAACAATACACCGTGAATCGTTGAATTGTTGATCAACCGAGATAAATTGAAAAATAAAAACAAAATAAAATAAATAAAAATTGGCTACGCCGTGTCTATTTCGTTGGTACAACAAATTATATTGAGTAAATTGAGTGGAAATGATTAAAAACCCTATACATGCGATACAGCGCCATAACGGTAGGTTGCGGAACTTTTTGGTCTATGAATGAAATCTTCATTTTTTTATTCTCTATCAATTTTGTTTTATTCATCTTTACCGTAATCCAAATATTTTACGAGTAATCGATTAAATACATTTGGAATGACATAAAACTAATTGCAACGCCATAACGGTAGGTCGTGGAACTTTTTGGTCTATGAAAGAAATCTTCATTTTTGTATCTACAATATAATTATTGACATATTTATTTTTTATGCTTGCTATATTTTGTATCAAAATTAGGTGTACACTGTACCACAGCCTCCTCTATCCGATTTGTTTCATAGAGATCTTAGTCTTAGCCACTTGTGTGATTTGCCCGAATACAATTCGGGTAGGTACGATGTGCCCGAATCCAGCTCGGGCAAATCACTGTGTCATCAAAATACCTACCCGAATTGTATTCGGGCAAATCACACAAGGGATGGCTTTTTTTGACCCATTTTTTTTCAAGAGGTTGACCACAGGAGTGGTTAAGGTAGCATTAAATTGTTTGACCAAATGGCAAATATTTGACATTTTTCGCCTGCCAAACACGACAAAGAATCTAATGGTCAAATATATTTGACTGAAACTTTGACAAACAAAAATTTGACAATAATCTGCCAAACATTTATTTGACACTTTGTCAAAGAGTGTAATAGGATGCATTCAATCTCTGGCAAATAAATTTGTCAAAGTTTTTCGTATTTGATGTTTGACACTCTTGGAATTTCTATAGTGTCAAACATGTCAAATAAATTGTTTTTAATGCATTCACATTTTCTTCGTTGTAATTTTTGTGATTGTTTATATTGATAATTGTGAGGCCAAATTTAAAAAATAAACTTGAAAAACTACTACTAAAAAATGGAAAGTGTCATTAATTTAGATTCAGGAATAATGCTTGGAATGCGAAACAAATACTGCAACGACATAAAATTTTCACCAGTTGCCAGAAAACCCAAAGTCAATGCCAATCTTTCGCCGGTTGGAATTGATTTTCTCATTCGTGTGTCTTTTTTTGTGTTAGGGGTGTCACCAAATCCAGTAAAAAATCAAAATCATTGGAATCCATTCGAAGCAAATTTCTATATATGTAGATTTGGCTGGTCGCTTCTCAATTCTTTTAATAGTTTTACATAACAGCCTTCTGTTTTTCTTTTTTCCACCCAATTGCGTACCCACACACGAAATTTCTTTTTTTTCGATTTTATTTTTTTTTGTAGCAAGGAGGAAGCTCTCAAAATGACAGCAGTTGTTGAATAATTCATATTTAAAATAAATTGTCAAATAATTATTTGACTCAAAACGGCAAACAATCTAATACCTTGTCAAATATATTTGTCAAATATTTGATCAAATATTTGACAAAAAACGGTTCAGAGTAACACACTTGTGAAACATGTCTGTTAAATCACATTATTTGGCAAAATTCCGTGCGTTAAATATTTGCCACTTGGTCAAACAGTCTAATGCTAGCTTTAGTCTAGGACTACATAATAAACTGCCGGAATATTTCGACTTAGAATTTTACAAGAAATATTTTTTATCTATCAATCGAAATGGATATTTCTTCATTATCGACCATATTGTCGACCTAGATAGCAAACCACGTATCAACCACTTCTTTCAAAATCTACTTATTAATCGATATTGATGTAATATCCGTTTTCACATCGATTTCGATTAAAAAGTGGATTTTGGATAAAGTGGTTGATACGAGGTTTGGTTTCTAGGGCGATAATATGTATGTAGGTCCCTATAGCAAGGATAAAGTAAATACATAAGTAAAGAAAGTGTAAGATACTCGTATTCAGTTGAAAATTGATTTGAAGATGAGTTTAAACTGATGCGTTTGTTTTTCAGATATTAGACAAAGTAAATTGGATAAGATTTCGAGACTTTTTAGGGTCCAAAAAGTATTGTATTATTTGTATAGAATATTTTTGAATAAAATGTCTGATAAAATTCATTCATTTCAGTACACTAGTAGAGTAGGTACTTTAAAGAAAATTATATAAAACAACCCATCCCGATTCATATAAAATGATTTACTGAGATAATTCGTCGTGATAAGAATTCCGAGTTGTTATATTTCAATTCAAAATATTATAATAACTAAGATGAAAATGTAATTTGTCAATGATTTAACTTTTATAGCAAGCTGTTAGAGCGTAGCTAATTTGCGAAGATTATCCTGCCGGTAGATGAACTTTTGTTGTTCGACATGGTATAGAGGTGGTGTGCTTTGTTAGGAAATGTAATTAAAGAATCTTTGATGTTTTCATTTATTCATCAATTTGAAAATATAAAAGCAAAGGAAATTGCCAATTTGATAAAAGCCTTTTTTTTTAATCTCACAACGATTGAAAATATTTTTAATATAATTTTGTAATTGTACACCCCATTTTTGTAAATAATGATGGGTCATATAACCCTCATCTTACCAAGATATTCTATAACATAACCTACCAAGATTGTCTTAGAGGCACATATGAGAAATACGTGATGAAGAAGAAATTCATAATAATTATACAAAATTCATTTATTTTATAAATATGCTTATTGCATCCAAAACTAATTATTTATTGACACATGTTGAAAATCAAATGTGCCCCAAAGGCACATGTTGGTAGGATTAGGGTTAAGAATATTCTAGGCTAACAAAATTGCTTATAAAAGATTCAAACTTACATATATCAAGAGTAAACGATCACGAGTAGTAATTTTGATACTTTTTTAATTCCATGATTAGGATATCATATAAGAACCGCACATAAGAGTGTAACTTGTAGATAAGTATATATATAATATCAAGACTAGAGACCAGAAAGAGAGAGAAATAAATAATATGTAAATTGCATATACATATTCTCTCTTAAAACGCAGGAAAAGCAACAGCAAAATAATAAAAACTCGCAGGGTGTTGACAAAATTTTCTATTTACACACATACTTTAATGTGATTCATTAGACTTCTATAAGAACTTTTCGTCGTACAGTCTTCTTTTCATATATTTTCACATTAAAAACAAAATGTGTGTATAGGTACGAGTATATTTCGTATAAGATTTATTAGGAGCACAAGGACTGTTGTAATTTCAGTCCCAGATATAAGTAGGTACATACTCGTATTGCAAGACAACGCTCGTTTATCAAGTTTAAATTTATTAAAAATGTTTCCTCCTCTTGCAAAACACCCGTACATCGAGTTACTCGCAATTCGAGGTTTGACTGTATCTTGTAAGAGTTCTGTTTTTCGTAATAAGACTATGACAAGTGTAATTTTAAGAGCACACAATTCGAATCAATTAAACATTCAGATTGTTATAAAAGAATTTTTTGATTAGAGTCAAACAGTGGCGACTCGTGAGGATTATTGATCCCATTATCATTAAAAAAAACCGATGTCATTATCTTGACCGTTTTTCCAGTGGTTTTTTTAAAGAAAGTTGAAATCTTAATACTGACGATATAGTTTTGAAACCTTGCATTTTTATATAATTTTGAATTTCATAAATTTTTTACTAAATAAAATTTTTGGAAAAAATTTATCTCATGAAAGGGTTAATCAAAAACAAATTTAAATTTAACTAAATTTGTTCAGAGAGACATTCTTTATATTTTTTGTCTATTAACATATTTTTAAAAGTTGACTCTTTAAAGGTACCGATTGTTCCTTAAAGGGTTAACGTTTTCTAAAAATTTACGAAAGCATTTCAAATTAAATTTTGAGAACGGTGAGTAACTTTTAGAACATTTGTGGTTAACCTTTTCATGTTCAAAGTGTATGGACGTAAGGGGTCAACACTTTCCAAAGATTTTATTTTGCAAAAAATGCTGGAAATTCAAAATAATATAAAAATACAAAGTTTGAAAACCATATCTTTAATTGATTTTAATTGGGCATTTCGTAGCTTTGAATTTTCCGCACCTATTTTTTTGCACAACAGGGTGTCCTTAAATCCCTAAACTGTCCTTATTTCCCTTCCATATTTTCAGAAAATATTAGCGTTTGAAAATAATGAATATCTGCATTCATAGATTTCTCAGATATCAATCCTAACAACTGGGAGAAATTACTGAATTCCGACTTTTTCATATGTACAAAATATGCCTTACACCTATTTTTATGCACAGCACTTACTGTTGTTCAAAATTGTGTCATTTTCTAAAAAAGGGTCCAATTTTTTTTCTATTAAAATGACGTAACCTTTTTTTTTAAATAGTCCCATTATGATGGAATCAATCATTCTCACGAGTTGCAAACGCTGACTCTTGAAGATGAAGTATTGTTTTAAGAGTTTTAAACATAAATATGGCGAATGGTTTAAGTCTTATATAAGAATGATACAATTTAAAAATCATATTTGAGATACTCTCTTCATGTAATAAGCTACACATTTACAGCGCACTAAACTATCTAAGTTGGTAACAGAATTAAAATTATGGCTGATGGGTCGTCATTAAATTTTTCTAGTAACATTTCCAATTCCAGAATCAACATGCAAAAAGTTGAATGTACCTACTGCCTTCTTATTCGTATCCCAACAATTAATTATATATATGTATTTCTTAATTACGTCATCAAATTGACTTCTGCTATCAGTGTGCTATATTTTCTCTAATTACATTTTAAAATCCATTTTATAATTATCATGTTAAAAAGTGCATATCTTTAGAGTTCCTTCTTCTTGAAGTTGAACAATATACATACAATCTAAATATATGTATGTATATATATCTATGTACATATAATGTATGTAACTATACGCTATCCTATATGAAAAGTAAACATATTTAAACGAATAACAAAGTTTGCACTTAAAAACTCATTTTGCTACATAAAGTACTTGCTAATGATAGTATACAAAAGGAAAATAAATAATTTTCTACCTAATTTATATGAAAGTAAAGGCTTTTAGAGAGAAAAACAAGGAAAAATTCTATAAAAATAAATATTAAATTTAATTAATGTTTGCTGTTAGTAGGAAGGAAATTTTCTTTTCTTTTTAAATGTGTATACGGAAAGCTACACTCCCAATGAAAGAAAAAAATATATTAAGTATACAAAACTTCTTTTTTGTATAACTATACTTAAATGTAGTTGATGCAGGTTTTTTGTTACTTGAAATGATTAGTCCAGATCCAGAGAATAAACCTACACATGCATACACACACAAAGGGTACAGTTTATTGCTTTATTATTGTTATGAACTTACTTTTTATTTAGTATTCATTAAATATTTATTTTTTTCTACAGAAAACAATTTTTTTTGTTTGCGAGGTACAAATTTTGTATAATAAAATTATTTTTAACCCTAAAGAGCACGAAATATTTTACTAATGTAAAGGCACAAAAAGGTCCTGTCATACCCGATTTATTCTATTTCTAATCGCACCATCATTCTCTAAAATTGAGAATTGAAAAAATCCAAAAAATGATTTCTAATAGATAACATAATAGGGCTCTTAATTGGCCCCTTTTGTGCCTTTGCGTTATATTTTAACAAAATAATTTAATAATTATTTAAAACTATTAACCCTGCCATTACTAACGTTCATTTGCATTGCATATTATTAACGTTGGGTCTGATCTATCCAATACTTTAAATGTACCTTTCTCAGGATCCATATAAAGACAGAAAAGACAAATTTCATTTTTTAACATATTTCCATTTTAATGAAAATAATTCATTTATAATTTTCAAGGTTTTTTCGAATTGGTTGAATTGCACCAATAGGTTAGCCAATGGAGGAAATATTTTTAATATTTTCTTTGAATGTTTTATTAATAAGATACAATACAAGAAGCATATAAAAAGTTCTAGTTAATAAACCCAGAAAAAAAAATCTTTATGTGACATCAAAAACAAAACGAGGGTCGACAGGCCCTTTTTGTGCTCTTTAAACACTTTTTAATTGATCATTGAACAAAAGAATGTTTGTAAATTCAAATTTATTAGACTTATCGATCTATATGCACATACACAGATGAATCTGTGTACTGATTTTTTTTTTTATACTTAAGTCTAGTAAATTTAAACTTACTAATCCTAAAACACGATTAATAAATAGAATCGAAAAACTCTATCAATCTAAAAAAAAAGAATTTTTGTTTACTCTCACAGGCCTATTCTGTGCCATGAGCGATTTTAGGTTCTATGATTGAAAATCATAAAAAAATAAAACCATTTTCAAATTCGCTCATAACTTTTTATGATAATGTATCATAGAACTGATTTTAATTTTTTCATCAACACTGTGGTGAATTTTTCAGCCTATCAAATATTGTTTTTTATCGTATTACTATAGTGTATTTTGTTGTTGTGAATTTTTTTTTTATTAAAATGTTTGCTATAAATATTTAAAAATAATTCCATGAAACGTTCTTTTCACAAATTTTATATAAAAAAAATCCACTCAGAAACACAGAATTGTCACTAATGATAATCAATTATGGCTGAAATACGTCTAGTATGCAGGTTTTAAGTTAAAAGCGATTTCCAGCTATGAGCGCTTATAGATTTTGGGCTGGAATACACTTTTAAGTAAAAACTATCATAAGGTGAATAAGGAGGCAAGCTATGACATATTTTTGATGCATGATTGAATGGTTTCTTACAAAATATTAAACGCACTCATTTAGAGTACTCTCATCAAACGTCAATTGATGTAAAATTAATGTCAACATTATAAATGTCACTGAGTTTGGTATTTTGTTTAAATTTTATGTTAAACTTAAATGTTCTCATTTTGTGAGGTGTTTAATTATACGTTTAAAAAGAGTACTAAATGAGTGCGTTTAATATTTTGTAAGAAACCATTCAATCATGCATTAAAAATATGTTGACTTATCTTATTTATTTAAGAATCAAATTTAAGACAGAATTCAATCATACCGTACCTACCTGAACTTATTTTTTTTGTCTTCGGAACGGGAGGTCTCGGGTGCGATCCCTGCCTAGGACTAAAATATGAAGTGTTTTTATCTCGTGCGGAGTTTGAACCGAGTATATGACTACTAACCACACATTGCAAAAAAGAAATTAACCACAATGAATGCTCTTTATGAGTTAGGTCAAGACTCGCCCAGGGCTATCTATTATGATGATAATAGAAAACATAATAAATAAAAATTGATTTATCAATAATACTAATATAGTTAATAAGTGTAAGTCCCGCATTTAATTAATTTTAGCCAATAATAGAAAATATTTCCCTAAGTTTCGGCGATTAAATTAACTGGCTTAGGTCGATTACTTTTTTTTGTGCTGGTTATTGACCTTAAAAAATTATAGAAATTAAGCAATAATAAATAGTCAAACTACAATTTATGTATAGGTCTAGGAAGTTGACAGTATTAAATGACATATTAGAAATGTGGGCGTTTATGTCTTTAACATAAAAATATGAGTGGAGAATATTTCATTAGAATACTATCACATTATATTTTTAAGTTAGAAGACAAACTTTAAATAAAGTAACTAAAGGTAGTTGTTGTCCATTTTCAGACCAGAACTAAACATTTTCCAAAATAATACCACACAAAATGTTTTCTTCTTCTGCTTCTTAATTTAAGCATTCGCTTAATTTAAGCTTTCGACCAAATGGCTCAGTGGATTTGCCTTAGGAGCTGGAGGTCCCGGGTTCACATGTTTGACTAATAGCATCATAAAAAACCCTTTAAATGGATTTTCGAATGAAATAAAATGCATACAATTGATCAACTTTGCCATCTCCACATAGGTGGCAGTGTGTGTTGTCCATGTCATTTGAAATTGTTTTTGATTTTTATTATTTGTGTCAAATATATATTTATATTTAAATGAGAGCGATACAATTATAATTGCACCAATAATGGAAAGAACTGTAAGGTTACTATAAACAAATTTGACGTTTGAATTTCACCTTTGGAAAAAGTCGCATTGCAACGCAGCGATGAAAATATATTTCACGGCAACAACAACAAATTCATGAATCGGACTTATTATACTCGTATAGCTAGAAAATTACTATCGACAAGATATTTAAACTTTTGGCTGTTTACTCAGATGATATTTGTAAACTAACGGACAATAATATTACTATGGTAGCTTATAGTATTCCCTACATAATTTTAATTGTTATATACTTATAACTACTCTACTTTTATTGTTAAATCAATAGAAAAAAATTATATATATAGGTAAACGTTGGAATTTCCTAAATTCTACCTCACAAAGTTTAGCTTCAAACTATTATTGGATAAATTTAATTGGAGAATGTATGTACTACAGAATTCAAACGTTATAGTTGAAGCTTCGTGTGAGATTAAATATTTTAAGTATAGTAAACAGGATAAAACAAATTACCATAATTATATAGATATGAAATATATATCCAGTAGTAGTAGTGCCATGTATATTATATACTTACATACTACCCGTAAATCCCACCCCAACTATTGACATATAAAAACTCTCTGAAAATAAAAATTGCCCCATTACTTTAACACATTCTCGAGAAAAGAAAAAAAGAACTCTTCACTATATTAGCTAACTTTTCACAACATTATATGTACCTACTGCTACTATGGGGCTGTTTATGATGTATAATATGCTATTAGGCTTTTAATATTTTATTTAGATTTTGGCCTCAAAATGGATATATAATTTTTGATTCATCTATCATAGCCCGGTGACGTTGATTAATATCAGTTTAGTATAATATGGAAAAAAACAAAATTTTTTCTTCCTCTGCGCAACATATTCAACCTACATCTTTGCCACAACAAATCAATACAAAAAAAAGAAAAAAAACTCTGTGAAATATTTCATTAATTTAATATATTATGAAATTATGCTGCCAAAAATTATGTACTCTCTGGCATAAAATTGTCATTAAAATAATAGCCAAAAATGTGGCCGCTTGTCTGAGACAGTTTTTGAATGGGGGCGTTTTTTTTTATAGTGGGAGCTGTATAAATATAAGTCGAATCAATTCTTGGGAGGTAAACATAAGAATATTGTTGTTTTTGAGAGAGTTTTTCTGCAGGACTTTCAGGATGTTCAGATTTATTTACCGAACATGGAATTGAAAGAAATAAAATACACAAAAACACAGGGAAAATTTAGATTATAAAAAGAAAGTTTATTTTAAAAGAGATGAGATCTTATATCTCTTCTAATTCCTCCCCCCTAACATTGATATTAACCCTCATCCTTCCAAGGTGTGTCTTTGAGACACATTTCATTTTAAAAATTCTCCTACTCATTTAATACGTATTTTATCGATCGGAGGCTTTATGTATTTTATCATCCGACATTTTTAAAAACACAAAAATAAAAATTTTTACTTTTTACCTACATTTAAATTTAATAAAAATAAAAATTAGTGGCACAACATAGCAAGATATGTATCAAGGTAAAAATAGCCTGGGTTAACTATTTTTTCATACAAACTGAAACTATAAACACCTTCCAACTTAGGGAGGGCCGACCGCTAAATTTTAATTATGGCTTATTGATAGAGGTGTCACTTCCCATCAACTTGCACTCCCACTCAGCTCCGGTGCGCGGTATAAGAAAGTTTCGTCTTACGAGCGATTGTAGTGACTATAGATCACCTAACGTTAACTATAAACTAAAACTTAATATGCCCCTAAAAAAGTTAATGTGGCTCTGCCGGCCGCTTCGGTTGGAATCACCCTCCCTGTGTTTTTCAAAAAATCTCTAGTCCTCATCTCTCAATCCAGCCAATCCAACACCATTTAATTCAGCTCATAAAGGCACATGGATGGTGGATGGAAAAATAGATCACAATGTAAATACAAATTTAGATATATAGTTAACAATTAATCTACAATTTCTTAATTTAATTAAATAAAACAAGACAAAACATGTGATGGCCATTGGAGAGAACCGACCAGTGAACCGACCATTTTTGAATTAAAGTTTGACTAGCATCGGTATAAAAATTAAAGTTTAATTTCTGTGACGTTTAGGTGCATCCAGCGAATATAGTTTAGATGTCCAATATGATTTTATAGTCAAATTGTTTTTCTCAAACTAAAATCGACATTTCCCTTGGGTATTCTTAAAAATTCTATATATAGACACGTTTTGGATCGCCCTCTTATCCAAAATTAATTGAAATATTAACCTCGATCTCTTATTTCTTGATTATATGAATTTACTAAATATTAATTAGTTAATATAATCGAGATTATATACAGTAGTGTTAAATAATATAGATAGAAGTATTATTTACCAATTTATAATTCAAAATTTCATTTAAAACAACATTAAGCTCAATGAATAATATACGACCATAAGCAACTTTGACTATGAAATTGACCTAAATTTTAATTAATTTATTTTAATCAGTTTAAATGTACATATACAGATACACATATATCACCTACACATGCATATACACTAGGGCGGATCGAAACATACTTTTAGTGAAATCGATATAGATATAGTGCGGGACAGTTGCGAATTTGCGATTAAGAAAAACTTTGTATTTTTATTTCAAAATTTTAAATTTTTCAGTTATCCCCAAACGTCTTGAAGTTTTAAAAAATACTTAAAAAATGTCAATTTAGACGGTCTCCTATCACAAAATTTTTCAACTGAAAAAAAAACCTTTTATGATAAATATAACCGCCTAAAATCTGACGAGTCTTATAAGACACCTATTCTCAACCGGTGGTACGCGTAACCCTAGAGGGGTACAAAGCTACTTGCTAAGAAGGTACGCAAGGAAAAATATTATAAAAAAACGAATAGAAATCCATTTTCCGAAGTTGCATTGTCAGCTGATTTTTCTGCCCAGGGAAAGAGATCAATTCAAATGTTGGTGTATTAAAGAGCGATTTCAACAAGGACTTGTTGAGTGATTTCTGGGCCTAAAAGAATAGCAGAATATGAATTGATTTCCGACAAAGCTTTGAAGTGTTTGATCCCCTTCAGCACACGTCATATCTCTGAGAAACTCTGATTTTCGACTATATTTGCAATAAAAAATAGGTGCCGATCAAGAATTGAGCCAGACTTACGTCTAAAGCAAGCACAGTGGTGGCATTAAAATGGTAATCAATTATTCGAAAGTTAAATTACGAAATTACCAAAAAATTATCATAAGTTTTTTCTGGAGGGCACCTACTAACCCGAATAAAGTTTTTGTTTTTGGGGTACAACAT
Source organism: Platyura marginata (assembly GCA_026745375.1). Lineage (NCBI taxonomy): Eukaryota > Metazoa > Arthropoda > Insecta > Diptera > Keroplatidae > Platyura > Platyura marginata. Next base: position 8,777 of record JANSTT010008579.1, on the reverse strand, counting down.
ATGTCAAAGAATTTACTAACTGATTTTTTAATACTTTAAAACTTTTAACGATCCTGGGGTGGGGCTCTAAAATGAAATAAATTTGAGAAAAGTTCTTATTGTTTTTTTTTTCTCTAAATATTATTTCGCAACTTTTCCGCACTATAGCGTTATTAAAAATGCAAGTTTATTTCTTTCATTTAAAAACGATCCGCCCTAAAACACACGTATTATCTCACATGTATATATGCATACTTATGCATGTGTATATCCATATATAATGTAAAGCTTTTTCAAACTGAATATTTTATCAAGTGGGAAAGCATTTAAAAGCTGCTGAATATGCAAAAGCCATTAAATTGGATAAAACGACATTATATGTAGGAAACGTTTTTGAAGTAGTGTTGCGCAAAAAAAATTGTATCCAATCGTTAAATTAGTTGACTATAAAATGATGGTGGTGTCATTTCGTTAATATTTGCGGAAAGCTTTATGACACCAAACCACATACCAATGGAATATTTATGGGATCTACATATTTGTATTTGAATAGATTTACACTTCTATCTAATGTGTAAATAATTAACTTGAAGAAGATAACCAAAACCATTCAATCTGGAAATTGAAAATCACTGCCCGACTTGTGTCTGCTTTGTCTTTACCATACATTGATTATTGTTACAAACATACAAAATAAACCTAAAAGACCAAAAAGGGGGATTTAATTGTGGGTATTAAAAGGATATGTCTCTATAGGAAAGGTATGTTGAGATGAACAAGAAACGCAAATATTGTCCTAGTGTTGTAATGGTAATCCTTTAGGTATTGGACAGGACATAGAGCTAGCTCTTATATACATTTTAATTGAAAATATATTTTAAGAATGGTTTTTTTTAATTAAAAGTACCTAACTTAAGGAAGGTATGAGTATAAATACATTGAAACTTTAGTTATTACTAAAAAAACAGTAAAAAGAAATAATTGTCTACTCTAATTATTATATACACGAATAGATACTCTTTTATTATTTACGACTTTATTCGTGTCTATTTTGTCTATACAACAAATATATATTGAGTAAATTGAATACAAATGATTAAAAACCCTAGAAATAACATAAAATTGCTTGCAGCGTCATAACGGCAGGTCGTAGAACTTTTCGGCCTATAAATAAAATCTTCATTTTGCTTCCACACACTAAAAAAATAAGTGGAAGCATTGGTTTCACTTTCATTTTTCAAATATTTAAAATCGAAATTTTTGTGAAATGTACTCGTTTTGGACATTTTTAATCGTAAAACTGCAATAAAAATGTTGGTTGTAAGTGTCACTCGCTAGCTCGTCTGTATACACGCTAACATTCGAAAGCGCTGAGCGACTTGAAATTGTGGCAGCGTCTTTTTTATGAACGAGCTGCTCGGTATTGCAAATGGGCAAAATCGGCCCATTCCTTCGACCCCCTTCCATACAAATTCTTCGAAAAACAGGTGCTTTTCAATGTTTAGGTTTTTGGATTTTTAGCACACTAAAAATCAAAATTTCGATAAAATGACAAAAACAAAAAAAATTTATTTCTTTGTTTCTCATAAATGGTGGTCATTGTTTTTGACCAACCCTTATGAAGAAAGTTGTAGGTTGATTGATCTTCAAATGCTAAAATACTTCAATATTTACTAATTGTAATTGATTTTTTGTTTCTAGTTTTTAGTGTGGATGAAATTATGTATAAGCCAGTTGGCTGGCTTGGTGGCTGTTGACTAGAATTGAAATTAAAAAAAATAAATGTCAAAATTAGGTGCACACTGTACCACAGCTTCCCTTATATTTTGTCCATTCTTCTCCAAAAATAATAGAGATCTTACTCTAGGACTACAAAATAAACTATCCAAATTTCAGCTTTGTAGCTTCAGCTGTTCAGCCGGAGTCTTGATCACAGACAGACGAACATCCACATTTACACTTAGAATTTCACGAGAAAGACAATAGTTTTTTCTACGATGAGTATTAAGGGGCGTTACAAACTCCGTACCAAAGTTATAATATCTTTTAATTAACATCATACGGGTATAATTAGATCATCTTGACCGTTCGAGGTTCCAAGTATAGCAAAACAAAATAAGGTTAGGTTAGGAGTAAATTACTTTTGTCTGGGCCCACTGATGATCAATTGTAACAACTGCGATATTGTGAATTTTATACTCGATCTAAAATTACACAAAAAATCTAATTTGTATGGCATTTTTGTTGTTGAGAAAAACAGCCTCTCATTATGGCTTATTGTCAATTGTTAAAAACAATAATTTGTCCATGTCTGGAATTCACTAATTACATATAGAGATGGTTAATAAGGGATTAATGTAATTGTGATTCATTCATTATTTTCTCTCTCTCTCTCTTCATAAATTAAGTACATTAATATCTAAATCACAATTTATATGTTTGTGGATAAAAATCTCTTTCATGTGGATTAAATTTAAAAAAAAAAACCAATAAAAAATGGTAAAAATACAATTTATTTGAACGATCCCCTATCTATCCCAGTCATACATATTTAAATCTCATATAATTTGAATTTTTGCCAAAACCACATTCAATTGATATTTCGAAGTTAAGCAAATAACATTTCACAAATGAAATCAATATTTTCCAGCACAAAATTAGGTATAGGCAATGCGTTAGCAAAATATCTGTGTGGGTGTTGTAAATGGTGCTTATAAGCTGTTCAAAATTCATACCCCGTATACAATTTGCACAACATGAATGCAATTGAATTAGCAAACCATAAAAGGATACATTACCGGTTTTGTTAAGTAATTATCGCATTTCTATTTATGTGCATCCCAAATTTAAATTCTCAATATCACGATAGTAAAATTATTGAAAATAGCTTAAAATCAAATATGTAGTTTTAAAAAAATGCAAATAACTCTTTTCTGTGGTGCTGGATTTTTTATTGGCACCGTGCATACATTTGAAAATTATCTTTTTATTTTAAGTCTAAGTCTAAGATAGTCTATAATTCAAATGAATATATGTACTGTCAAACAAACCGAAATCATAAAGATTAAAAATCAAAAAATATAAATTAAAAATTACTGTAAAAATTAAATTAACAAAAAAAAAATCTAAATTATATATGCATCCTTTTTTTATGCAACCTATATCTCGTTTTACACGGTTTCTGTTTGCGTGATTTTCTGTGGAACGTATCTACCGTGCAAAGCGAGGGTTGGGTGTACTTATATGAGTGCCAAATAACAGATCATATGAATATAATGCATTTTAAAGTCACTTCCACCCAATCAACGCCTTTTAGAGTACCAGGCCGTGCTGTAGACGATATTTTCAAAGATTACGTGTACAGATTAAGTATAAATATTTAATTCCAATAGGGTTAGATTTTAATTTATAAAAATCTTAAAGAAACTGAAAGATGAGTTTTTCAGATGTCGGTTTTCTGTGAAATTTGTGACGTATTAAAGAGAAAACTACAGGCAGCTATAGAGGAAATACTTACAACTTACCTATAGATAGAAAGATGGAATATCGTTTCGTTTGGCCTTAGTAATAATAAAAAATAAAAATTACAATCCGTAAGAATCCTTTGACGATCAAATTTGCAAATATTTAGATACATTTTTCTTTTAATCAAAGAATTGACGTAGAATTAAAAATTTTACTGTGCAAATGACTTTTAACTTCTCATCTTACCTGATTTTAGAGATATCAAAAAAACTTTCTAAAATAGAAAATGTTTGTACTTCCCGTATCGAGAAATTTACGCTTCGCGCCTGATATGTATGTAGGTAGGTATTTATTTTATATTTTTAGAATTTAGTCTCATCGATAATTTTAGTGACATGTAGATAAATTGCGTCCTTAGTTTTATGTATTCTTATGGTTTAGTTAGACTATGCTTAACATTTCATAGACAACATGTCATATGCAATTTATATAAATAACAATTTTCCATGCATGCTCATAAAGAGGCCTTTCATATGAGTTTATTCAATATTTCCAATTATGTATATTTAGAAATAATAAAATTAAAACTTATTTCCGTCATTAATCAGTTTACTATCATTAACGTTACGTATGTCAAAGACTTTAATGTCTATCTAAAAATTAATTTCTATTATGTAACCTTTAAAGTACATATACGGTACATATGTATGTATGATGTATACCTGTTTCTTTTGATCATACTCCCAGTATGCACCCCTGTCATGAACAATAATGAAACTTTATGTGATGAATATATATGTCAGGAACAAGAACATGATGCATGAAAATCGTATTAAAACATTTAAAGCTAAATCTCAAATTAAACAAAAATGATAGAATGCTTTTATGTATGTATGTATGAAGGATTTGTTTTATTTATGTATTGTACGATTGTACATGCACGTGTATGTAGATAGTGGATAGTTGCAGAATACTTTTACATAAATAAAAGAAGTATTTACATTTACACGATTTTAATTGGGGCTCATTTTATGCCATAATATTTTTAATACCCATTATCAAAGGGTATTATAAGTTTTTGTAGGGTTTGTAACGTCCTTAAAAAAAAAGGCTGCTAAGTAAACCTACGGGGCTTCCACACTAAACTGCCCTTCCCTTCAATTTTCAAACCTTTCCCCAACGTTCTCCACATTCCCCCACTCTTTCCAACCATTCTTCCACTTTCTCACCCATCCTCCACTTTCTCACTCTCCCCCAAATTTTCCCCACCCTCCCCCTAATTTTCCCCACCTTCTTCCACTTTTCCCCACCTTTCCTCCACTTTGATTTTAAATTTTTGAAAAATGAAAGTAAAAACAACGCTTCCACTTATTTTTTAGTGTGTGGTATTTTAAGTTGATATACAGGTAGTCCTCCTACAACACTGTTTTACTTTAATACAATATAAAAAATTGCGGAAATTCTCGTGTAGTTCTACAATACGAGATAATACCTATTTAACTCATACAGCACGGTTTCATACAACACGTCCGTGATCAAAATTGAAGTTAAATGACTAAAGATAGTTGAAATGTTGACAGTTTATTAAGTAAAAAAATCTCCATTTTTTTTTTTTGGAGCAAATCAAACAAGGGAAAGGGGAGGTATCTCTGTTTATTATAAAGAAAAACCATTCATTTACTCGAAAAATATTCGGAATAGAGAAAAAAATTAATCTAAGAAAAATTGTAGAGGATGCAAAAATTTAGATTTTATTAACCGCTCCTCGTGGAATTCTGTTTTCACGCATATATGTTTCAACCCAATATAGGTACATTTAGGTACACGTTCTATTGTAGAAGAATCTTTATTTTTGAAATATTCTAAAAAGAATAGTTAATGTTCTGTTATGTACATACAATGAAAATAATTTAATTGGTGCATTAAGGGGTTAATAGACCAAAAAGTATCACGGTCCGTTACGGTGCTGAAAGCATATAATTGAATATAAATTCTACGGTTTTTAATCAATTATCTAATCATTATTATACTTAAAAGTTTTATATCCTATCGTTATGGCGCTGCAAAATATACTCAAAAATATAAGAAGAAATGAATATGACAACAAATTTTAGAGAAATTCCATAACACCTACAGATATGGTACTACAATTATTTTTATTAATTCTAAGGTTTCCAATCATTTCTGTACAATTTACTCAATATTTATTTGTTGTACAGAAAAAATTTATAAGGACAAAGGACATTATAATAGGCCATTTATCTTCCTTAATCGTTTTAAAAAAAGTTTAGTTATAAAAAAAAAAAAAAAAAAAACATGAAAGGGTTATTGAAAAAAAAACTTATATTCAATTAAAACAGTAATTTTGCTAACTCAAATTTTAAGAGTTAACCTCTTACGGAGATGTTTTACGATCTTTTTCTTTTTGTTGGTAAAAATACTCAAAATTGGATTTTTCTTTAAAAGCGAGTGACTGAATTTTCTGTATGGTGGATATGTAAAAATTCTTACGGTTATTGAAAACAAATTGGTTGTACTTTATCAAAGTAAATAACTCTAGGTAAGTGCTTCGATAAACATATATCTATATCTACATGCATTCTATGTATATACAAGATTTAATAAACTTGTAAATTCATTTCTGCTATACAGAAAAAAAGCTTACGGATTCTATTCACGTCTTGCACACGAATCGATATAAGAAAAGAGTAATTTGAATTTAGCAGACTAAATTGCTCATAATATACTTACATGTACAGTACATATAGTTGATGTAGATTAACCTTTTAGCCATTTCTACATAGGCATATATGATATTACAATATATATTTACTTTTTATGTGTCACTTACTTTTATTAGAGATATTTCGTTAGATGAATGGAGTTAATAGAGATAGTACAATAAAAGAAAGATGAAAATCATAGAATAATTACTAAAATCGTTTTGACAAAACAAAAAGAAGAAGGTTTCAATTATCTTACATAGTGGTGATTTTCGCTTCGTTGGTGAATGCAGACTTAGTGTATAATAGTTGAATAGTTCTATTCAGAGTAGATTGTATGTATTGTATTGGGGGAGACCGATGCACCTCGACATGTATTTAGATCTATTATGTCCCAATCCCAACTTTTTACTTCTATCTACATGGAGCCAGATCTAGATTACCTGCTCAAGTCCAGTTTTCTTTAGGAATTATAGGCAGTAATTTTCCAGATGATCTCTCCTTTTATGGATAAGTGCTCCACAATCCGTAAGAAGATATATTGGGGTTTTTTTCTGTTTCATTATAGAACCTACAAGTTTCGCAGTATTCTAGACCTAGCTCTCTTAAGTGTCCTTACAGCCTACAATGGTCTGACAGGAATCCAGTCAGAATCCTAAGTCTGTTTTTGGTACATCTTATACTAGCCTCATACTTCTTTCGGTTATAGTTCCCGAGTAGTATTTTGGATTGTCTTAACTTAGGAAGTTCACTCTATTGCTTGGCTGTTCTCTCTTCTTCCTCCTCAGAAAGGGTCTGATCTAATGAAAGGAGTGGATGCCGTTTTTCTTGCTAGAGTATATATAGGTAACTACTTTTTCCTTCGGCTATGAGCCTTTTTGTCGAATTGCTAAGAATACATTTCGAGAGGAAGTCAGGGTATAGGAGGACGATTAAAGTGGCTGGATTTGGAAATGACCCCAGGTCATAGGCACGAAGGGTAACATATACATACATAAAGTAAAGGATCACAATAGATTCTACGGGTCGTAGTAAAGAGTCGCTTAGCGACTATATGTCCCGAGAGTTAAATATCTAGTTGCTATCCTTGTATACATTTTATCTACTTCCTAACCTCAAAAGGTTGACCTCTTGACAAACTTCTTCTTCTGTATTTATTCAGCACGTAAAAAACCCTTCTTTATGTGACACGCTTATTAATTTTGTTCTATCATAGTACTTTATTGTGTATATTATTATGCTTTCAACCTTAAACCTAATTTATATACCTAGAAGCACAAAAAAAAGGTAAACGAATAACTCAAACATCAAATAGTGTAGTATTTATGTATGTAAAGAACCAATTAATTCCGACACGTTTAACACTACGTTGATATAATTACATGCTTCGATAAATATTTCATTTGGCTAGCATTGACGAATATTAACATAAATATAATTGCAAAAATTATGAGCAAATCTTTTAAGTATTAAATTAAAGCTTAAGCAAACTTTACTCATTTCAATTATATTATGTAGAAAAACAACTTAAAGCTTTAAATCATAAAATTTGTTTTTAAATTATTTGCTTGTTATTTGCTTGTTTTGCTCGTCTTTCAATTACTCAAATTTAAAACTTAAATTTTCATCAAAATATTTCTCGGTAAAGAGATGGCAAAAGATCATATCACTTTGGTTAATTAGGATTTGAAATGTGAGCCCAGTACTGTAGCCCACCTACCGAGTTATCTAAAAATTTTTCTTTAACTTTTTTTGTTGAGCAAATTGAACTATGAGAAATCGCCCCTGTGGAAAAGTTTCAATTTCACCCCTTGTTTGTATCAAAAAATTATATTACACAGTGGGGATAAAATGAGTGTTTTACTATTTAGACTAAGTGGAGAATTTTTTATTTGTGGTATTTTGTCCTTTTAATTTATTCAATTCAGTAATTCCAAGCCTATTAAATGTTCAATAAATTTATGGCAATTTTGCGGCATATTTTTTGTGTGAGTCAAAATGGAATCAATGGCACTGGATGATTATGGCTATTATATCTGTATTAATAATTAACCAACTGTTTCTCACTTCACATACATAAACCGAAATATTAAACGGACAAAATCCCTCCCCCCGGACAAAATCTTCTCCTTCTCCAGGGAGGATTTGGCCCGGGGGGGGATTTTTTTCCGCTTTAAATAAAATTTACAGCTGGGGAATTTTGTCCGCTTTAAAAAAAACTATCAGGGAGGCTTTTGTCCGGGGGGGATTTAGTCCTAGAACCGTTTATTTCTTCCGTCGTTATGACGGAATTTTTACTTGTAAATAATAAACACGTTCATCGATCTGATTCTGATGGATCTATCGAAAAAATGGACAGTTCGCCATTTTTTTTTACTGGCTAACGCTTGGTTTAAAAAGTTTATATAAATGTTTGTGATGGTCATGAACTGAATTTATACGACAGTAAAGACAGTGACGTAGCATGGGTTTTATTTTTGCCTAACTATACAAAGTACATTTGAAATTCTTACTTTAATCCGCCTAACTTCACTAATTATTTTAATATTATAACTAAGATAATCTTACTTCAAGTAAAATTTTATTTCCAATCTTTCTTGTCTTATAAAT
>JANSTT010008568.1:0-26274 GCA_026745375.1 Platyura marginata | reverse complement strand
TTTGAAAAAAAATTGAAAAATAAATAATTAAACAATATTTAAAATCGTTCACTTTTATTTCCACACCACCTGTACATTCTTACATATCGACTAAACAACTTCAATTGGCCAATTTAACCTTAGAATTTATAGTTAGAAAATAACGGCATCCTGCCAAGCATTATGCAAATCATTAGAAAATCACTGCATATTATGTATATACAAAAGTGCTACAATGGTATGTTGTTAAAAATTAATTATTTTCTGGCTGTAGACAATACATTATCTTGGTTACATTATTTATCGCATATACACACATACATAAGTAAAGTAATTAGGAATTTTATCTTTTTCATTTTTATAAACAATTGTAGGAGTAGGTAGCTCCAAAATTCTAAAGAAACTTCTAAAATCTTGAAAATACAAAATGCCGAAAAATATATTTGATAAAACTCACTTTTGGTTAACAAATAGATATTTTCTTAAAACAAATTTTCTAAATAATTGACTATTAAGTAAAAACAAGTTAAATTTTCCTGTAGAAAAATTATTGAGAAAAAAAGCCACAAAAAAAAACTTCCATACCATTACTTAGTAGGTTGTAAATATCATCACCTACTTTAAATATAACTAAAACAGAATTAAATTTTCTTATCCATAAATTATTGTTTATTTGCTCATATAGAGTACCTACTAAATTATTAACATCGTTGGCAAAGGGTTAACAATCACAAACAGAAAGAGTAAAGTAAAAACTATAGTTTTATAACAATAGGTAAATAAAATTATAAAATAGCCACAAAATATATTAGTATTAGAATTAATATTTATACTAATTTTTTTATATTCTCAATTCCATATCTGAGATTTAAACTGAAAAATATTTGCCCAACAATTTTATCAAATTAACTCTTTGCGTAAATGATGGCAATAAAAATGGCATTAAAAATGTTTACAATCCATCTATCAGAGTTTAAAGACTTAACTATAAAACAACGGTAATAATTTCGTAGCTTATCGTCTCAAAAGAGTATAATAAAATGTTTATTTTCATTTTCTTATAAAAAAATAGTGCAGATATTCGACAATTCTATATTTATTTAAATTTATTGCAGCATTTTGTTATTGAATAATTTAAAGGCGTTTTTCTTTCGATTTGTTCACACAAAAATTCGGAGAAATGATAACGAGAATAAATTCATTCATCGTACGGGGATATTGTTATCAATCAAAATAATATGGGGGGCCGTGTATATAATTTACATAATTATTTACGTAATTTTAGTAACATTATTTTCTAACTCTGATAACGACAGAATGTACATTGTACATATAAAGAATATTTTTTTTTTAAATTATCATCTCTCACCTCAAGTATAATCCATCATTTAAGTATAAGCGAAATTATCTGTGTGTAATTTGTCTTCCAAAATGATTAGTTTATCAAGATTAGAACGAACCATATGGAAAATTATCATCATTTAATTAATTTAAATGACATCACTTAACTTACTGTAAAATGGTTAAGACGATATTGTAGATATTGTAAGAGATGATAAATTAACTAAGCTCTGTGTCAAGTGAGGTAGGACTTTATCAGTTTTATTGTTTCTTATATTAGTTACAAGCTACATATAAGTACCTACAATCTAAATTGTTCTTACTCACAATGGTTTTTTCCGTACGACTTTTTCTATTTTTTTTTATCATCACACATTTTTATGAAAGCACCTGATTTGAAGTGTATTTAGGGTGACGTAATTTTATTTTGATGTATGATTTGGTAACGAAATTTATTAGTAGATAAGAGGCAATATATTCAGAACTGCGTTGCAATTTCTTAAAATTAAATTTTAACATAATTTCATAAAAAAAATATATGAAAATAAATACGCAACATTTGCTTACTATGTCATCAGAATTGTAAGTGAATTAATTGCGAAATAAGCTGTATCTTGATTTAAAGATAGTAAAAGTGTCCTGACGACGTTTTACAAAATTATCTCTGGGAAGGCAAAATATAATATAAAATTATTTGTAACTTTAAATACATATTACATACATATGTATTTTGTGCGTACCTTCTAAATTATACCGCTGGGCGGACAGATCAATTTTTCTATTAGATATTTTGACATATTGATGATTTTCTAAAAATATTTTGTTAGAAAACTGAAAAAAATTTAGAAGGCAAAATAAAATTCACGCTACGTTACTGTTTGTAGACATTTATATTTTGTTTTAAATCACTCAAGTAAAAAGAGAAAGTGACCTATAAGTTTTGCATAATTAATTATCATATTTCCGGATTTAAAATAACTAAGTACGAGTATATAGATCAAATTATTATCTACCTGTTCAATCTATTTTGATTTTATATTATTATTATTTGCAAAAAAAAATGTATATCAAATAGAGCAATTCATGAATACTGACTACTGACATAATGCGAAAAATATGTATATAGGTAGATATCTAACCTTGCAAATCAAAATGTACATATTTACAGCTTTTTTTTAAAATAGAAATTTGTTTTCAATGATCTACATCTCCTGTTTGTTGTTTATACTAGGTTTACTACTACTACTACAAAATAACTTTATGTACATTTTCAATTTATTTATAGTCAATAATCGTATTTAATTGCATAACATATTTTAGTAAATAGTTAAAATAAGTGCAATAAATAATAATAAGTGTTATCACTGCAACACATTTCACATTCACAACTTTAAGTTTACATTTCTATTAATATTGACATAATACGTAACTTGTTTATTAACTATACTTAATTATTAATTGAAAGACCATTTTAATTTAATCTTATTTTCATTCTATTTTTTTTTTGTCTGATAAAATCTATTTTTGGAATCGATTTCATCAATACTATATCAATTATGACTAAGCAAAAAAAACTTCTTCAGTTTCGTTACTCAAATAAGTGTTTACTAATTACTTATTACAAGTATATAAGTAACGCAATAAATTGTAAACAACACAGTTTCAATAATATAGACTTTCCGTGTTTGAGTTATCAAATCCATAATATCACAATAATTTAACCTGGTTTAAAACTAAAATGTTAAATTTATTGTCTGATGAAAATTGATATCAATTCAATATGCTAGTTAGAGAATAAATAATTGCGTGCATTGAATTTAAAAAAAAAAAATAAAATAAAAAATAAAACAGGAAATACAAAATTTATTTAATGATTTATGTTTTCCAATCAATATACTTTGGAAATTGAATGATGAGTGGGACGCCTTGTAATTGTCAGTCATTGAAATAAAAAAATAATTTATAAACAAAGGTAATTATTAAATTGATATTGCATATGTATAATACACATACACATAGGTTTTAGAAAGACATTTGTATGTGCATTACGTACATTTTTTTTAGATATTAACAAAATCAATCATACCCATAATAAAATTTTTCACAGAAAAACGTAAAACTAAAGATTTTGATAAGTGCTTTTTTAGATTTTTGATGCACTAGACAAATCATTTTTTTTACAGAATTACGTTACGAATTGGTCATTTTTAGGGAGAATTAGTCAAAAGTTTTTCTGTTCTTCTAGTTATTTTTTTAAAACATTAGATATGTATTACATGAACAGGTATACAATTTTACAACATATTTACATTAACCCATGGTGAGTATTTTCTCTTCATCCCCAATATCGGCTGGATTTTGCATCAATTGCAGAATCATCACGGTAAATCTATCATATTCCTTATTTTAAATGTTTAAAACGTTGACATCCATAGTGATTAGTGATGTTTGAGTATTTGAATGATAATTGATTAAGAATTCATTATTACTGACGCATATTTTATGCGCCCTTGAAAATAAGAAATATTTCTATTTGAAAGCACCATTGTAAATAAGTTACAAGTTCCATTAGAACCAAATTACCCAAAAAAATAATAAAAACAACGTAAAAGGAATGTCAAATATTCCTAAATGATTATCTATACATTCACGAGTAATATTACTGCTGAATATTTTATGTAAATGATTTTGTTTTTTGATAAATTTACCTACTAGACTGTAGCTAATAGCTAAATTGTCATTTATTTACCTATCCTCTTATAATGCTAGTATAGCGCTGGTAAACCTTACTTACATACATGAGAAAAACAACTGAATTAAATACGATAGACACGTGTATGTTACAAACAACTTAAAATAAAGATAAACAATAGAAATCATATTTATTTGAGATTAGAATCTTTTGATAGATAATTCTGTGAGAAAATTTATTGGCAATTAAGCTTAATTAAGCGGATTACTTACAGTGCTACAGACTGTATGGTTGTTATATAGTAATTATGTATTTCAGAAGAATTGATGACGCTATAACCTTGCTATTATTTGGGCCAGGGTTTAAAAGTTTCATAAACATAAACTTATATGTAGTAACACTGAGATTATACAGAGATTAAGTGAATTACAACATGACAGTAAGGGCAACTAGTATTCTGTTAAGATCATCATCATCATCATAAAGTGAAATTATAAAATATTTTTGTTTTTTTTAAATTTCTAAATGTACTGCAATAAAAAATTGTCCGAAAAGCTCTATAAAGCTATTTACAATAAGAGTGTTTGTTTCCGTCTTTATAAAGATTGAAAGTGTTCATGGAATAGAATCTGTAGGTGCAAGTAGATCTAATCTTAAATAATCAATTATTTCTAGCTAAATGTTAATTTATTAATCAATTCAATCAATCAAATTATATGGATTCAGCCTCTCAAAGCGGTTGAATTTGCAAGAAAAATTCAAACAAAAAATCTTATATAAATTAAAAAAAAAACAACTAAAATTAACATTTTACACAATACATGGGGTTAATAGGTCAAATATATAACAAAGAAATCCGAGCGCCAATGCGTCGCAATCGTATATCGCATTAAATATAATTTTCTTCTTACGTATAATTATTCATAAAAGCAAAAAAAAAACAACAAAATATGTAAACAAACAGTATTCGACATAATTTTGCCCCATAAATATTTATGGTATGTAAACGGAAGTACCAGATAATTTCTTTTAATGTAAAATTGTAACTGGAATGGATGATTTTCACTAAATATGCGAAAATGTTTATTTACCTTGTGGTTTTGGTGTGCTGTGTAGAATTCTGATTATTTTTATTGAAATAGTCGGTACATCGAATTGATAAAAACATAAATCGATTTTTTTTTTTTTTTGAAGATAGTGGTTAATTTGTTTCATCACTATTTATCACGTACAAGCAATAAATATTGGTAATGAATATGAATAGACATTAGACAGACATATAGACAAGGCAAAATCTATACTTTACCACCGGAAAAAAGTGTTTTGGAGCAAACGTTAGTAGGTAGGTACTGCGTCTCTCATTAAGACAACACACTTTTATAAAATCATTGATTTGGGAAAGACATTATTAAAAGAAAAGAAGCTTTAAATCATAATCAAATTTTTAAGTCTACCTTGTGTACTAGAAAACATAGAATTAAGTATACCTGAATTTCTAAACTAATTTGAGCAAAATCCATAATTGGATGTTAATGCATAAATATCGATGAACAAATAAGTCAATTTAAATCTCAACTCCAGAACATTGTAAGCGTACTCAATGCCTTATCTCGATGGTATAGCAAACATTTTAATTTTTTTTTCCTTTTAATTTGCTGTAAACGTGACTTAAAATTGTGAAAAAAAATAATTTTAATGTCTTGCCTTTATTAACTATTTGAAACTACAATGTTTGCCATGTCCAAACAATAAATATTAGTAAAAGATTCCAAACAAATTAGCAGACTTTTTCAACTGTTACGGAAAGGCACAAATTTATTAATTTGCATAAATATCCACATTTTTGATTAAAAAAATTACTTGTCGAATTTATGTTAATTTTGGTATTAATTTAATTATTTGTCTTGTATTGAAGTGTGACATAATAATTAAATAAATAAATAATTAAATTTAATCGAAGAAAAAAATTGTTTTGTTATTCTTTTTAAATAATTTTTTTTCGAACGAACATTCACACAAAGATGATATATATACTACGTACATCCTTTCATGATATAAATTTCAGAATTTATCATTTAGTACTATTATTATTTAAAAAATTTCTAGAAAAATTAAAAGAATAATAGGAACTAACAAAAAAAACTATTTTAGTAGTAAATTAATTACATAGTCAAGCGCACGTGTTAACCCAGTTGCCCAGCTAACCTAATCAATAAATTTGCTTTAACAGTGTTGACATTATTATTGTTGTTTTTTTTTTGGTTTTTCCATGTACAATAAAGGAAAAAAAACTGCATGCAATTAACACAACAATTTTAAAGAACACTGTATTTGGATTGAGTATGTTATAATTTATTTTTAATCAGCAGCAATGTTGTAATCGACCTATATTTTTCGTTATATAAAGCTAAGCATGAGGTCAGTTCTTAGCTAATAATTTTAAGCACGCGTATTGTAAAGCATGACTCAGTTTGATGTCGTGTGTTTGGTTTGGATAATTTATTATAATAAATTGTTTAAAAAAAAAATTCCATTGCAATATTGTATAAAAACCCAAATTTTAGCTGACTAAAAAAATAATTAAATGATTCAACTATTGCACATATGCACTACACGCAGGTCTACTTTATGGCCCCATTGTAATCTTAAGCTTTCACTATAACGTCAATAAATTTTAAAGTTAACAACTTAGTTACTATTCAATGAGTATTTTTCTTTTATTCTCTTATCGTCTTCTGTACAATTTGGCAAATAATTCTTAAATGTTAAATATGAACGTTGAATTCTCTAACTTCAAATTTCGCAGATCTTGTAAGAAATAACGGGGCTCTAAACAAGCCCAATACGTTTGATTACCGTGCTTGTAGCTTTCAATAGAAAAGCAGACCTCAAAAATTTATTAGAGCTTTTTTTTCTTCACAAAATTAAAAATTAGTTTTTTATTATTTTTGAAAAAATTTCTCACGAAAATGTTTTAATGGTGCCTTCTTTTTTTCTTAAAAATTAAATAATCTAAAAATATTTTCATTAAATAACTGATTTCCCAAATATGTACTTTCACTGCCCAAAAATGGTACTTATACTTTCCTTCTGGTCTATTTTTAATTATACATACCTTCTTGTAACATTATTTAATTTAGATTGTTTGTATCTATTTTTATTCGTATTGTACGTAGTTAATGAACGAAATGTCTATGCCACTGAATTGTATATAGCAACATTAACATGATAAGAAGTTGACGTCTACATACATATGTAAACACAATTATTTTCCATTTGATATTTGATCAGCATCTAAATTGCTAAATTCTTTTTTTAAATTTTTGTTTTGTTTTTTTTTTTTTTTTTGCAATTGCTGATACAAATTATGTGTGCTCAGTGTCTGTTATGTATTTAGTAACTAATTCTTGTTACTAACTGTGAAATGTTATTTTTTACTACACGAATGTATGAATAGATAAATTCCTTACAAATGGAAATATTTTTTCGTATATAAATATTTTTATCATTTTAACAGTTACATTATTTTTTTTAGTAATATTGCAGTTGTAATAAAATCTTCAAAAAACATTTAAATTCGTAACGGTTTTATTGTTTTAATTTGTTAATTAATTTTCAATAATATTCGATTTGATTAGTAAATGACTTTTTTGTTTGTTTTAATGATCTATAAAAATGTATTAAAATACCTCAGCATCTCATCAGTTTAAGATTATAAACAACTTAATTGATTTAACTGTTTCTTTATACATAGTTATATACGATAACTTTTTGCAATAACATGTTTACAATTAATTTAACAACACCACATATATTTTATTTACATATGTAGTAGTAATTTTTAATAACACAAAATTTTTTATTATAATAATATTATGTAAAGTAGTAAAATGTATGGTTTTGTATTATTTTAGATTATTACCTAAATGTGGACAATGTGTGGTTGAAAAAACACATTTATTAATAGATAATTTCAAGAAAAAACTATAATGGATCTTATTAAAATGGTAATTGTCCGTTATTCTCTACAATATTGCGACAGATTAAAGTATTTTGCGTTTATACAAATTGATTAAATTCAGTGCCCGCAATAACTGCGACGATGTACAAAAAACAAAAGTAGTTTTCAAAATAATTTTTTAAATAGGAATTTTCTACTCATGGACTTGTTGAAAAACATTCCATAATTTAAAGGTTTTGTCGGGCGTCATCTGTAGGCTATTAAACTATTATCAATCATAATTACCTCAACCATTTGTTGATTAAATGATATATTAATCAACAACAAAAATTGTTGGACATTAACCTGCGTTTATGCATATTTTGAAGACAATAAATGATTATAAAAATGTTTAGATATTTTACGATAAACTTGACATGAAACCGTTATTTTACGAGAGAGTACCTACATATAAGTGTTAAATTTAGAAATTATACATTAAAAAACGTTTTGACCTTCAATATAGTGGTATCTAGTAATTTTAACGTACTATGTAGATATATTATTACATAAATTGTATTCAAAATGATATGAGGTGAAATATCAACTTAATAGATAATTTCAATAATTAGTAAATAATTTATTTAAGAAAATATAAATTACATTTGCATATCATTAATTATAATTCACTTGTATAATGTAAAATTAAATGACCTGTCCGAGCCTATTAACTTGAAATAATACTTAACGATATTATGATTTACAAGTGTATAACTCGAAAAAACTTTCTCCGTTTTTCTAATTATTTATTAAATTTTCTTTTATTAATAATTAATTTTAAGCAATTAATTTTTTTTTTATTATTTATATAGAATGATCTTTTAAAACAAATCTATTTTTAAAAGCACCTCTCTGCTGTATACAGAAAAATGTTATAAAATTGTTTTAAGAAACCATTGCCTCTGGCCTGATGCATTTCAATGTACTCTAATAAACTTTAATAACCCATTTTGACTTGTATAACTAAAATAAATCTTTTGTTTATCAAAAAAGTTTGTTTATATCTAAGAAAGTTAATTACTTACACATAATATTGACGTCAATATACCATCATAGATTGTTTATTAATTTAAGGCGTTTATTTTAAGATTTATTAGTCATTATTTTCTAAATTGATTAAATGGATATCATGTCGACATCTAAAACGGGAAACGATCATTAAGTGCAAGTTTTAATAGTTTTCGATTTTTTGCCAGTTAGTTAATAAATATATAAGAATTTATCAATAGTAAAGCCCTACAGTCGGTTATTACGTTATTAAAAATATGTACCTAAATTGTTATTAATAGTATTGATATTTGCATTTGTTTATATTTAATTTATCCATGTATTTTCTAATTTTACTAACTTGAATTACATGTATGTATGTAAGTATGCAACAGCAGCAACAAGATACTGACATTGAATATAATGTAGGTGGAGTTTCCTATCTTATTGAACTTATATAACTCAATTTTCTTATAGATTATGTACAATTGTACATATATGTATGTATATGTAATGTATAGTATATAAGTAAATAATAAGTAGTGACTAACTGTAAACAGAAGTTGACATTATATTGAAACTTATTTCTTTTAATATTGTTTTTATTCAGGTATCGAAAATGCAATGAAATAAAACCGCTCCCAGAATTAGTTATAATTATAATATTCTAAGATAAAATAATTCATTTGTGAGTACCATTTTTTGATAAATGGAATAAATCAACGGCGCATTTTATTTAAATGTTAAAAATAAGAACATTTAAACCCATGAAGATGGCCAAAGTTTCAAAAGAAAAACTAAATTTTAATTTGGCAAATCCATAATAAATAATAAAATTTGAGTTATACTATACGGCATATGTAGATCGTCAGATTCGTACATTATTTAGCATTAATTGGCGGATAGTCTCGAAACTAAACTCTAATCCCCCATGCTGTTTATACATCTATTTACTAAGGAAATGACCCACACTAAGGAAAATACTACTCACCCCATCATCAATCATCCATTCCAATTAGATACATCAAAAAAGTTTCAACATACACCAGATAATAATCCATTTCATTTACCTCAAGTGACAAACAGCTGCGATTGTTAAACACTTACATCATAAAAAAAGGCATTAATTTTGTGTATGCACAAATGTTCATGAAAATAACAATTTGTCAAAAATGTTTTCTTTTTGTTTTTGTTCTGTCAGTGTCTGAACATCTTGCTGATTCACAGTTTATTGTCCTACCATGTTCTTTAATTATATTTGTATTTTTAACACGAGTTATACGAGTACATTTGTTTCATTCTCTTTATCTTGAACATTTTAATTCTCTTGCGAAAAACAAAAACTCAAAGTGCGAAAAACAAAAACTCAAAGTCTAATGACGTTATTAAGTATATATTTACCGTTTATTTAGGTTTTTTTTTTAAATTCAAGTTAATATGTATAATACCCAATAAGTTTATCCATTTACATTACTACTATTTTAGAATAAGAATAAATAATGCAAATATCCCCATTAGTCTAACGTTAATCATTTTAACAACTGAAATCTTTATTATATGTAAATTGAAAATGATTCATTTACTTGTACAAAGCCGCATAAAGTATTTATAGTAGTAACAACATTAAAATATAGTTTGTAACAAAAAAGTTATTAAACAAACGTCAAAAAAAAAAAATCATAGAAAAAAATATTGCAAAATATTGTCTTAATCCCGATCCAGCGGTATAACTATTTTTATGAGATTGTTTATTTTCGCGTCTATCAAATGTGAAATTTCAATATTTGCAATAGATGGGATTATGTTTGTTTGTATCATCATCATCAACGCATACTATAAAAATATATTTATTAAACTGATGTATTACAAATTGTATGCTGTTATTAGAAGAGAAAATGAAAAAGAAAAATAAAATGGACCGCACTCTCTTGATAAATTGCTTTTAAATCACACTTGGCTAAAACAATAATTGTGTGACCCACATATGTAAATAATTAATTAGAGAAAATTTAAAAATTTATTGGTTAGTTGTTTTTGTACTGTGCGGCTTTAAAATTATTACAAAACTCTTACACAATCATATAAGATATAAGTAAGTTATGCGATATAATATCAGTTGAAATATTTTGTGGGCACAATATCAAAATGGATCACATTTTATGTTGACAGGGCTAGGACTTTAAAAAAAATGTCTGAAAATGTTGCATTAAGGTTAAATTTGTTTTTTTATAGGTATTGGATAGGTAGGATATTTCTATTACTACTGGCCCCCAATAGAAAAATTCTAAGTAGAAAATAGAAATAGAAAAATTTTGAAGAAAAACATAATTCAGCGAGTAGATTCCATGAGGAGGTTCAGTGTTTTTATGAATTGGAAGAATGTTGAAATTGATCAAAAATTGTCTAATAAATTAGATTTGTTTGACACAATAAGAAATGTATAGGCAAGTTTGAATGAAAAGCAAAAAAAAATGCGTATAAATTGCCAAGCAAATCAAGCGCGTTCCAAACGATCAAATATTTTGAGTTGAGTTACCAGCCCAATCTTTGTCTTCGTATCATTCAAAATTTACAATTAATTGTATGAAAGTAAACAGTTACTAAATATATTAATCACGTACGATAATTCTTTCTTTTTTTGTGTGTGTCGATTGGTTCCTTTTATTTTATATAATATTAAGTAATCCGGATCCTCTACATTACACCGTCATATAATATTTTAAGTATAGGTAGGTAGGTATACATACATATGCATGTAAAAAGGAAAGTTGATTCTTTTCAAGCGTAAAATTAATATGAAAAAAAAGACTATCTATATATTTAAGACTTGTATACAAATTTGCGCTTATAAATCAAAAATCACTTTATTTTCATAAACATCAATAAGATACACTAAATTGATGCAAAACAATAAAAAAAAAAAATTGTTTAATTGTTTAAATTACATTTTATTATGTAGTCAATTGATTTCTCTGTGGATCACTGAATTCGATTTTGTATTTACATTCAAGTCTATACGTCAAGCAAAAATATACAATAAGTGTGTGACATTTATTTCGCAGTCAAGTGAACGACAGCGAACATTTGAAGGTTGTGCGATGATTGTGTTCGATTTCTTATATATATATATATATATATATAATATAATATACATATATATATATTTAAAAAATATTTATTTATTGTTTAGATAAAATATTATGATTTTAAGTTTAATTTGTGATATTAAATTAAAGTAAATATTATGTCTAGTACTCTTTGATTAAAATCATAACAACGATTGACGTTTGATTGACAATTTGTTTATGCTCACAAGAAGGGGCCAATGTCCTAATAAATATTTCATTTATTGATTTCCATAAATAAAATACGATGCAACGACCATCAGTAAATAAAAGATCGCTGATATACCTACATAAGTATATTACCTTACGTATGAATTAGACCACAATTAAATTGCCAACAATCAAAATAACAAGAATATGTTTTATGTATGTATATGTGTTGAACATATTCAATTCCATTTGAAAATCAATGAAAACAATAATGCTTAAAACTTTACTATTTCTCGGTCACCTATCATTCTTCTTTTTATTTATTATTAATTAATGATGGAAATTCAATCTGAAAAAAAATCCCCGTACCCATTAATCTGAATTTGAACATTGGACCTAGGATTTTTTTCCGATCAAATTATTTAATAAAAAATAAATTTACCGAGTTTAGATCACAGACAACGTGTTTATTGAAAAATATTCTTTAATAAGATTTGAAGATAAAAGAAAATAGAAAAAACTATTTTTGAAAAATGTTTGGTTTTTATCATATTTTATGGAACCAACGTCGACCTCATAAAACTGCTTACACAAAAATCCGTTCAATGAAATTTTATAAAATCGTATCATAACACTGAGCTGTGGTATTATTTAGCACTAATATAATTTTTAAATTACAATAAATCATTTATTAAAAATCAATTACCTGATTGTAACTGCGACTAGAATTATTATAAGACCAACCAATAGCATAGCAATAACAACTCCACATACCATGTAGATAACATCGTTGGGAGCATCTGAAAAAGAAATTGTTATTTTTCTTTTATTTCTAACACATAAAGACGCCACTCAAGAATAATCATATTTATTTAGATTTTATTTTTCTTTCTTTTTTTTTTTATAGAGACCAATAAAAGTTGTATACGAAAAAATGTGCGCATCAGGTAAACAACTTAAAATCATAAATAGTCGTGAACAATGTAAATTGCGCGTAATTATTAGTATGTAATTATTTTGTACGACCAAAAATCTGGTATATTAGAAACAACAAGTCACTGTTTTTTTTTATTCGCTTGTGATCAATATCATTGTTATAATTTCTGTCTTTGGATTGTGTACCTACAGTTGTATAAAGAATAATAAAAAAGAAAATACAAATTCTATATATTATTCTCTTATGATGTACATATGTACTATGTACATATCTATATGTATGTACAGACGTATAAGAAGTAAATATTTTTGTAAACTTATAAAACGTCATTCAATTCATCTGTAAACATAAAAAACTACAATTTCCTGGTGTAATTTCGTGTTGTTTTATATTCAAATAATGATTCAATAATGACGTAAATCAGCCAGTGAAAATATATTATTCAAGTGTTCAAAAGAAAAACGTCAAAACAATTTACTTACTCAATTTTCGAGTAATTTATTATTTTCTTCACAATAACATTTTTATGTTTCTTGAGAAAATGGTATATTATATATTTCTATGAAAGAAATTTGCTGCATTTACTTAATTATGAAATTATAAAAATAAAGAAAAAAATGTTTATTTTTGACAAAGTAATTGATATACAAAATGTAAAAAAAAACTTTTGAATTTTGAAATGAAATCTAACAAAATATGATGATTATAAATGCTGTGTTTATTAGGAGTATAATTTCTTTTATTATGTTACTATTTGATTTTTCAAAAATTAATGAATTCATCAAAATTATTTTTGTTTAAACAAAAAATAAAATAATAGAAAATAATGATAGTCAATTATACCAAATTATGATAATTAGAAGATATTTCCGAATTTAATTTCAGAGCACGTAAAAAAACCATTAAATCGGCCAATTAAAATTAAAATGTTTGGAATTGGAATGAGCAAAATTTTGAGAATAAAAATGTTAAAAAAGCTGAAAAACACTTAAAACAATAATTCAAAGAGTGGAAAATTAAAAAAAAATTTCGTCCAGAATACGACTAATATTGAAAATACGCTAGATTTAAAAAAAAAAATCAAAATTTATATGACTTTTTCATGACTACCTACATCCTACATGACCGAAATTAAGCTTCACCACTTTTTCATGACTTCTTCAAAATTATGTTAAAATGTACTTATGAGGTGTGACGATCATGAGAAAAATAAATTTTAGACATAATTTGATATGAAAAAAAAAAAAAAATAAAAATCCGGATGGTCTAATCACAATCAAATCACCATTCTTGAAAAATGCATTCAATAGAAATATCTATAACTCATGATTTTTATCATTGAGATTGAGTGACTTAAGTATCTACTATACTTATAGCAATTACGATAAATCCACACCACGTTTTTCAGTCCGTGTAAAATTAACGTAATTGAGTAATAGCAAATGATTAGTTATGGAAAAATTATGATTTCATAAATAAAAAGACTACATAAATGTACATCAGAGATAACTTCTAAATGAAAAATTTTCCATTTCACATATTATTTCCTGCTTGTGTATCCACTCAATTCCATATGGTTCAATGAAATGTACAGTACAGTGTACATGTAGTATATCTATGTATAGATCTACATAGTACCTTAACTATAATACTCGTATAATGATAATAAAACTCTAAGTAATGTTATCATCATTAATTTATGAAAAACGATGTGCGAGCAACCAGTCTGATAAAATGTATTCATCTTTAGATTTCACTGCTATGTCTCCCTCTTCTATTTTTCTTTAAATCTATTTTTCTTTTCATCAATATTTAAGATTAGAATGTCTTTTTATAGATTCATTTAAAGACATTATTATATCAACATCAACGCATTTCTAAAAATATTACTTTTTACTCTATTTTAATCAGTGCAGCTAAATTACGCATATTGTATGTGTGTAGGCCGGTTACTCTATAATTAGCTTTAGTAGGCCTAATATAAAAACTGCTATAGAACGACGATGTGATGATAACCTAAACGCAGTATATGTAAGTGTATAGGTATAGCAGTAGAGAGACGTTTGACGTCATAGCCAATAGTTTTTCATAAGGTCAATTGATGATGATGACATTAGGAGGGCTTTTCTTTTATAATTTTTTTTTTTTCATTGATCTCCATAAACTCTATTTCTGTCAATGCAATTTTCAGCGATGATGAAACTTCATCAATAATCGTAAATCCTTTGGGAGTGTGTGTGTGGCAACCAGCAAATGTTAATATTAGAATGATTCTAATTTTAGTTAGGGCTCGCTAATGAAATAATAAATTGTATTATTCTTGCGCCAGGATTTTTATGTTCTTTTATACATACGGTCACGGTGTTACGATGTACATTGACGTCATACTTTCATGTCACATGTGATGTAAGCGATTGAACAACTTTGAAAAAGCTACATATGTCACTATGTGTATATAATAATTTTTAGTGGATGGCCTTAATAATTTATTATAATTGTGGCAGTTTGTCTTGTAAGAAAAAGAAATAACGTTTTTTTTTTTTTAATTAGATGAAACGCATAAAATAAATTTATTATGATATAATAAATCAATAGTTAATATTTATATCAAAATTGAAAATGACTAAGATAACTTATTAAACTCCACGAACAAGATTTATTTCTAATGGTAATTATCTCTAAAAGTAAAAATAAAATATTTTTTTACCGATTAGGATATTTAAAGAAAAAATGGTTTTCTTAATAATCAATAATATAGAATATGAAGAAATTCACCGAAATCTCCAAAAATACGTACTATACATGTAAGCCTACATAATATTTTATTGGCGTTGATAAACTAAACTTATATAAACAAAAATTTTGTGAAAAATCGGTGCAATTTTGAGAAACAAGACTAAACAAATAATCAATTTTAAAATAATTTACGATTTTTGGGAAATAATCGATTGCTCATCGAAATTAAGCAGATATTACGCGTGTCGAGAAAGTTGTAAAATCTGGATTACATTCAGCCGCCAATTTACAAAATCATATTGTTAACATAAATCAATTTGTTTTTTAGTTATATATAAATAGAGGCGTCTATTGTCTAAATTTATGAGAAATGAAAGAATCGTATACCCATATATAGATAGAAAGAAAGAAAGCCATTAGAAAATATTTACAATAAATTATCTCTATATTCTTATCTTAATTGCTAGATAATTCGTCGCAAATTTTCATAACAAAATATTTGTGATGAATAATTTAACAAAAAAAATTGTTAACAATTTGAGAGTTAGATTTAGAATTTTCTTCGGAAGTTAGTAAAAAGCTCCTAGTTTCCTTTATTTAGCTTTTAAGCAAGAATATTTTCTGAATCAAAGATAAATATTGAAATTTTTGCTAAAATCATAACGAGGGTATTTTCATAAATTTTTTTTGGGTCATTTTGAAGAAAAAAAATTCAAAAATAAATTAGGCATACAGGAAAATGTTTATTGGAAATACAGTCCTCATCGTTTGGATTTGTATATAATTTTTGGAGGTAGGTAATCAAGGTTCATATTTTACAAAAAACCAGCGACAAACAAAAATTTATATTTAAATCTGAACAGGGTGAATTTAAGGCATTTTTCATTTGCATAGATATGGCACAGCCGCCTAGTTAGGTACCTTATAACAGTTACAGCAATTAATTATTTATTGAATCTAACAAAATATTGTCTGCCTTCACAATATTTGTTTACTAAATATTGTCAAGGTTTTTTTGTTAACAACTTATCATTCAAATTCAATTTTCACAAGTTGTCTGGTCTTGTCCTTGTTCTCTAACAATAATAATCGTATACATAATTAAATTGGCACTCAACGACATTAAACAAAACATAGATACATAAATAATACACGCATAGATAACTAATTCTGCAAACATCATTTGTCAATAAAGAGATATTATAAATTGTATGGTTCAAGCATAAATTTTGTATACTTAGGATGGATATAATCTGTGCGTTTAGCTAAAAATAGAATTGTTTGAATCATCTATGTATACGTACATTATTTATTTATTTAAGTGTAGAATCAATGCCATGCATGAATGAAAAAAGAACGGTAGTAGACTTTGTCAATATACTCGTACATACGTATCTATAATGAACTGAAACAACACCGGTAAATTACTAATAAGCTAAACTTCTTCTGTAAACAAATTTTCCGTTTGATTATTTACATAGAAAAGTTTTTTTTTTTTCTCTCTGGCCTATCGGAAAATATCTATAAATTTGTGTTGATTATGTGGAAAATTGTTCAGAAATATTATGATGTGTGTACATAAAATTGGTGAAACCAGATGATGTGTGATTTACATACATATAAATTATAATCTCCAAGAAACGGCTATTATAGAAACTTTGTAGTAATCGTTTGCGCTTGAAAGTATATTTTAGAAAGATTTCACTACACACGTATGTATATACATACATTTAATGAAAAGAAAAAAAAAACAAAAAGACTTAAAATTAATATTTATAACATCGTACTTGAGTGAACTCTTCTGGCGAATACAGTTTCGTATTATTGTGATGATATGACTTTAAAAATAATTTGATGGCTACACGTTATGAGATGGCGCGTTAAGAGATCGTATACACGTTGAAAGATCGGCGCGTTTCATGGAAAAGCGTCCATTTGTCTGGTTTTTCGAAAAGTTTTATTTATACTATAGCTAATAAATATGTCACATAAATTATTCTCATAACATTAAGTGTGTCTCTCGTTAATCGCTTAAAACTTAAAACTTTTAGCGAACGACAAAAAAAGAAACAATATTCAGATCTGTTGCAGAATTATATAGGTTAACTGGTGTCTCTCATCAAGTTCAAAGTCTTGATATTATGTTTTGAAAAACATTTATACGTCACTGTGCACAGAGAGGACACATGCTGTGTGGTTTGACAGTTGATTTGTGTACACACACAAAAAAATAAATAATTTTTTTGGCACTCAACAGATGTAAATCAACAGTTTACCTTATAAATTTCATTGTAATTTATTTGGCAATTCATTGTGGTTTTTCCAAACATTTGGGTATTTTGGTTGAAGTTAATGATCGTCTAACTATATTCGAGTTCGAAGAAATTGCAACGCATGAACTATAAGAAGGAGGTCAGTTTGGTACTTCAATTTGTTTAATCATTGGGAAATTTTGTGTGCCATTCCACATCTGGTACAAAAAAATGTCTCAATCATTGTTCCAGAAGTAGAATGTGGGGATATACAATTTTAATGTCTAAAAATCCACTATTAAGTACGATTTAGCGTCAGTATTTGGATTTGGAGTAAAATCCTCCGTAACCGGTTCATCCATATAAGGAATCAATGCATAACCAAATACTTTACTATCCATTCCTTGTGCCTGAGCCCGAAGTACTTTTCAGTACTTCTTCAAAAAGATCCGCTTTTTTACACATGAAAATATCGTAGGCTGATCGAAGGCCAAGGCAAGGAAGAACCGTAAAGTTCGTGTGGATCTTATTGTTATCGTTTTCTAATAAAGCCGATCGATGTAAGTTTTTCATGGTGCTACGTATTGCCAATTTAGTTAAAAGAACTCTAACATTTAAATTATGAATAATCATCTAATCATACATCTTAATTTCTAAATCGATCATACCACCCACTTAATCTACCTTGAACTTCATTTCTGATCAAACAGATAAATAACAGATGACAGACAGAAACAACATCCAAATAAAAACACTAAGAAACTGCAATATTATGAAGCGATGAATTTGCTTACTTCAATTAAAATAATGTTTTTTAATAATTTGATAATTTAATCTTTATATAGCAGATAATTGAACTGGTTACTGGATACAAAGTTTTGATCGATAACCGTTTAAAAATTTACTTTGAACCTTGCGCCGCCCGCTTATTGGCAATAATACATACAATAAAATTTTATTGAACTATGAACAGCTTATAAGATCATAAATATGGATTTGTCTTTATCTGATCGATGTCAGAAACAAAAAAATTATAACACTACATACTTATATATTATATATGGGATTGGTTAACAAGTTGCATTTAAATTTTTGATAAATAATTTGATCTTAATTAATGATAGCGCAAAAATAATATAATAAACAATATAAACGTGGCGGCGCCAAATCCAGAAATGATTTGCGTAGCTCGTTTTTTTATATGATTTTTTTAATTGTAACCAATAAATATTATGTTAATGATTAGATAAGACAAAAAAAATCTAAAGTTATAATATTAACGCTAATAAAAAATTGTATTTTTCCAAAAATGAATCACATCGTCTTAAATAGCAACTTTATCGTTTAACTGTTTACGATATAGCATCATAGAAATAGAAAGAAAAAAAACCCCGCGAGTTTGATTACAATTTGTTGTCTCATTATGATGCAATATACTCGGCATGTGGCATATTCTCATTTATATTATCTACGAAATTTTTAAAAAGTAAATATATAAATCATAATGTACTAGGTAAAGAGAACAGATTTTAAATACTTAATATACATAATTAAAAAAAAAAAGTTCTTGTATTATAAAAACGCTGATAACCTTGCTATATAAGCCTAATCATGCAAAAGTACAATTAATCGTTTACAATTGGCAAAAATTAACAACTTGTGGAAACTATTAATTTTAGTGATAGGTAAGTATCCAAAATTAAATGCCCAATTATTGTCTATAGACGTTTTTATAATAATCCAAATTAAATTATTTTTGGTAAATTTTATTTTTATGTAAGTATAGCTATTTTAAAGATGTAAAAAAAAAACCGTTTTTGAAGTGAATAAAAGTCGTATGGTGTAGGAAATTTTTTAAATATGAAGATCACACATTTTTATTTGCTAATTTGCGAGTGGTTATAACATAATGACAGTAAGTACCGCGCTCGATAAAATATGCAAAATATTTGATGATAAAAAATATCAAATTTTGCTGGTCGTTTTTTAGTATAGGTGCTTAAATTTATTTTTATCATTTCATATTTTATTTGGCCTAATTCTACATTTATTTTTAATAATAAAATTTTATGACGGATATCTTTAATAATCCCCTCTGGATGTAATATTTGACGTTACAATTTGTCCTGTTGCCCATTGCGAAAAATTTCGTCTTAAATAGAACATTTTTAAATAACAAACTATTGACTAATGCAAAATTGGTCATCACTTGACATTACTTAAAATAACATTTAACGATGTAGTTTGTATATATGTATGTGTAAAACCCGTAATTGGTGCATGAAAACGATCCGTAAAGCATTAATAATGACTTTGCTTTATATCAATTATTTAAAAATTGTTTACATTTTCAGACAGTATAGTGCCATTTAAGATAATCAAAATTATGCTAATGTTCTATCGAGTCTATTGACATTGACGTCAAGTAATTAATTTTAAATCAGCTGCTGATATTTATTTTACATCACAATAAAACTTGTTTGTTTCAGAAAACAAGAATTATTGATAAACAAAAAAATATTTTTAATACAATTTTTGATTATTATTAATTTCTTTACGTACTTTATAAGATGTACCTACTTATAATAATGTCAATATAATGTCAGAAGGTTTCAAATTATTTTTATGGTTTTATACTTTATTACTTAGATTTTGGTAAATGCAATAATTTTGTCATAAAAAAATAAGTGGCTACCTTTGATTTTATAATATTCTATATCTATATCAATAAGATTAAGTTTCGTATATTATCGGATAATTTTTTTACGGAATTAGTGGTTGCATAATATGGTAGATTTATATGATATTCTCAACAAATTGTGGTTAATTCTTTTCATCAGTAGATCTATAACAACGTATTTTAGCTATAAAAATTTATTTCATCATATTGATGTATAGGATATAAAATTACAAAATTCTTTAAGATAACATAATTCGTCAATGAGAACATACTAATTTTGTCTGGTTTTTTAAATTAAATACTTGAGTTTTAAGGTTATTTTTCGCGAATTCATTCACACAAAAAATCAATACTATATAATCAAAAAAGCCGATATTGCAATATTTTTTAGTTAATAATAATTTTTTGAAATTTAAATCGCAATATGTTTTATGATTAGATAATGAATTTGGTCGTCTAGAAAGGAAATTGATATAAGTCCGGTGTTCACAAAACAAAGATATAAATTAATACCATTGCTTGTTTATTTAAGGCCAAATATAAATAGTAGTCTATTTTTATTATAAGTTAAGACCTATCTAATCCAAAAAAAAAACAACAACGATAAGAACATTTCTCTTAAAAGATTATAGATATTTCGCATGTGCTATTAATCTCTACAAATAATCATCAAATAGGAAAAAAAACATGTTTTGTTGCACTCTTTCGACTTTTAAAAACAAAAATTGGGATTTGTATCACCAAGTTAACCTACACTCAAATTACAAAAAAACAATATATGAAGAAAAAAAACTTCATAACAAAAACGGTTTTTCTTTCAACACAAACCATTATCCTAATAAATAAATCCCCCAAAAATACTATCTCGCAAAATTTCCCATAATTGTCTATAATTGAGAATTGGATTCAATTTAATTTATTTCCTCTTTTTACTGAATGTATTGGCATTAATGTTGATTTTAATAATATTTTAAAATTATATAAATAAAACTTACCTAGGTGCGATAGTGATGAAAGCTCTGAATCTAAAAAAAACAGAAAAAAAACGATCTTGTTAATAAAAACGTAAGTCGAGACAAATAAAACTAATGATTTATGACTTTCATTAGACAAAGACGATTTGGCTATGGTCCAATTTAATTTTAAATAAAATATGAAATAAAAGATCATTTCTAATTTTGGTTGAAGTCTCTGTGGCTCACATGCAAAGTGTATTAATATTTTTTTTTTCATTGATTTTATTGGAGACTATATGGCTAGAGAAATGGAATATCATGTTCATATCATATATTATTAAAGTTTCAATGTATGTACATATGTATGAAAGAAAATTTGCTAATTTAATACCATGAATCATATAAAATTCCGTTATGTATTATAATCGCATAGCTTTTTTTTTCAAATTTAATATTTCCTCATATGGAATATCTGGGTTTATATGTCCCAAGATAAAGATTTTAAAATTTTAAGTATAACATAGGTAGTTAGGTACCTACTTGATTTTTTATTAAAAATACAAATTAAATGATTAGAATAAAATAGACTAATGAACTCTATCTAAGTAGGTAAGTTAGTAAATAATTTTTTATGCTCTACGTCTACCTACATACTATATACATATGTATGTGGGTATTGCAAGCAACAATAAATAAATTAAATTTCCATAATGAATGTTTACTTTGATATTTTATATCTATTCAACACTATGAAGTGGACACTGGACAGTGCACTAAAACCACCCAAACCAATCATTAACTATAAGTACGACGCTTTTACAAAAACAATATAATTTATTGTTTTTCTATGTACGTCAATATTATTTTCTAAAAATGTCTATAATCATTTTAACCACTAAAGAATAGTAATTCTATTCATGTTATTGTTCTGTATTTATGGAGTTCGTACCACAACAGCTAACTATCTAGCAATCGATTTGTGTTGTTAATATTTAATTTGTCTAACATTAAATAAATTTCAATATCGCCTGAATGTCACGGTCAACATTTTATTTTTTGTTACTCAAAATAAGTTAATTGGGAATACTGGTCATGCAATCATATACACAGTATACACCTTTGTGTGTGTGCTTTACCGCGCAACAATGACATGAAAGCTTTTTCTAATATTTACGTTTTTCGTTTGTGTTATACAAGCGCCTAGATGTTGATTAAAATTGTCAATTAATTAAATAACATTTTTTTTGCTAACAAGCTTTAAGCTTTCGATCAGGTTGCCGAACAAGAAAAAACTTAATTTTATGTCTGAACGAAATGTATCTGATTTTTAATTTTTAATAGTGATAGTAACCTCACTTTGGATTGTACATTTATTTCTCTAATGCAATGACCTTAGTTGCTTATGTAAAAAATTCGAAATATAAGAAGCATCCTTAATAATTTTTTTAAATAAATCAGCCTACAAGTATTTCAAAATTATTGAGTTAATGGCGCCTAATTTAAAACAATCCAACAGCTTTAGGTTTCTAGGTTTACCTATCTTATATAGGTAGCTGTAAATTTAAGCTGTGACACACACAAAAAAAAATGTCTGTCTACGGTTACCATAAAGCTTGACACAAACAAAATAATATTAAGCACTAAAGGTTATATAGGATAAGCTTTTATAAACTTTATAGATTAAACGTTATGTTTCTTAGGTTTGTGAATGAATAAATAACGTTGTTGAAAGAAAGAACTCGGCATATGACATGAGGTTAAAATTGAAACGACCTTGTGAGGTGTATTTTTATTATTTTATTAACGACAATACAAACATTAAAATGTCGTTAACGCAAACAAGATTAGTTCAATTTAAGAAAAATGGCTATTAATGTGATATAAACAAAATAGTGTACACACGAAGTATTTATTGCGTGTACATAATGTGCAAATATATAACTAAATTTGTTGTTATGCCGGCATTTTGTTTATTAATATAGTTGTTACGAATATGACTAATTGTTAGGCAGACAGTATATATATCAGGCACGTATTTATAATAAGAGGCTCGCCAAGGGAGTTTTTGGACTGGTTTATTAAAATGTAGTAATGACAAGTTTCGGCTATAATCAAAATTTTAAGAAAGAAATGTGTAAAAAATAATAGAAAAAAACGAGCTTTTATTATAATATGACAATGGAAACAAAACTAATTTTCTAAACCATAAATTTGTATATACACAATTTATGAAATATGTGCTCTAGATTTTTTTTTTTAATCTACATACTACATAAGGAGTCGTTACATTTTTGTAATGAAACTGAATTGCTGCAATATTTTTTATAGATGGATCTAAATTTGTTTCTATTTAAATTGCTTTATCATCATACATATTGCGTCAAATACCTAATTACTTTCTAGATAGCATTCATTATCTATTTGGCAAGTACCATACTTATAATAAATGTCGTAAGTAATAAATACATCAAAATACAAAGATTAAGTAGCAATATTTATCCGATAAATCTGAAAATAATCGTATTTGAGTGGTTTATTCCAATTAATAAATTTTTTTTAATTTTTTTCATTCAATTTCATGTGACCATAAAGAAATTAAATTATTATGATGACAGTAAGACCTCGTTTAGTCCTTAGGATGTGTTCCTAGACGACAACGCGCTAAATGAAACCGTGTAAAACAAGGTCATTTTACGAGGTCACTCCAAATCGTATTGATAACGTGATCAACTGTTTCACTACGCATAAGCAACACCAAACGCACCAAACAAACATAGATTTAGGGAAAACACTGCATTTTTGTAAGGGTTAGAGGAGAATGCGTTATACATAACGAATCAGCGTTTTTACAACAAAAAGTTCATATTTGTAACTATAGAGACATAAATTGACCCCGCCTTGAGGTGGACAAATGCATTAGAGGGTTAAGATAATCAAGAGTAATTTATACTTGTATTGTGAAGCTTTTTATTAGATATTTTAAGGAATATTTTTACTGTTGGTAGGTATCAGTAATGGGAGGCTCGAATCGATAACCTATAGTGCAAATTTATATACATACGACATATTAAATTTGATGTTACATTTTATACTACACGTATCTGATAGTAGATAAAAACATTATTCAAAAACAAAATTTTAATAATTTTCTGAGTTGAATAAACTATAAACAAATCTACATAAAAAAAATTACTTACCTGTATCATTTAGTAAACCTTGAATGTCTTTGTTGCTCACGTCACTCCCCTCTCCAATAACTGAAAATGAAATAAAAAATAAAAATTATTAATTAAATTATTTTACACGTATGGTGTATGTATGTATGTATGTATGTATGTATGTATGTATGTATGTATGTATGTATGTATATATAATGTATCTATACAAATACATATTTTTATCAACTAACTATGTATATTAATAATGTTTTCTGATTTATCTAAAAATATATGAAATTAGTTCCGTGTACCGGAAAAGAAAACGATTCTACTGTAAAACCTGAATGTAAACGTGTTAAGAAGTAAAAATTGCAAAACCTTTTAGTGACATTTAAGTAATATATATATTACTCACATATTAATATTCACATATGTATAATATTCAGATTAGATGTTTAAGAGTTAATCTTTTTTTTTAATTTATTTCGTTTTATAACTTGTTTGTACGTATTTACATTGGATATTTTTTGTTCTTATTAAATAAGATAAGAATGTCAAATAAAAGACATATTAAAAATAGAATTAAATTTTATAAAAATTCTTTCTACAGGTATGTAATAATCAGTAATAATATTAATTAAAAAAAAACCACGCCACAGATGAGTGATTTTTATACTTAATTCTTTACGAACCTTATACTGAAAACACATTGAAGGCAATTTTCTTATAGATTTTTTTTTTTTTTAAATGAATAATAATAAAAAAAATTTACCTATTGGTGATACTGTTTCATTCACTTGATGAACTTTATCCAGTAACATTTCAAGCATAGATCGCAGCTTCATTTTGAAAATAATTTGAATAAACAATAAAATTTATATTTTTTCACAAATTTTACGTTTACATAATTTAAAACAATTTTCTTCAACATACCATAACAGGCTTTGTCGCTGTTACTAGACTGTGTGTATTAGTCAATTGTTTACGATGTAGTATTATAATATTGTTGTTGTTTGTACAGTTAAATTCTTTTCATTTTATTTTTCTAAATTTAAATATTTTTCCATTTAAAATTTATAGTTAATTAATTTTCATGTTAACAATTCCATAATCAAACAACAAACACCTCTACAATATACACATTCATAAGTACAATAACAAGTTTTATCTATAACACTATATGTCAAATCTGTTGTAAATAATAGTTGATAACAAGTAAATCCCATAAATGTGCTGAACTACTCATTAATAATTTAATTTAATGTTTTATTAATTTTATAT
>JANSTT010008557.1:0-26279 GCA_026745375.1 Platyura marginata | reverse complement strand
CCTATAAGGTTATCTTCATACTGTGCCGATGAGACACCTTTTTCTATAACCTACCCCAATGCTATGTATTGAAACTGACGAACAACACATTTTTTTTTTGTTCTCTGCATAAAACGCGTGTACGTATATTCCGTACATTCACATACAGTGCCTGATAAAGGATAAAGGACATATTATATATATATACACAGAGGCTAGATGATGTACAATATGAAATTCACCATACTGAGCTTCTTCTCCAGCCTTGAACATTTACGCGCATGCGATTTTTTCATATGGTGAATTTCCCCTATTTTCTTCTCATCTTCTACATTGATACCCGCGTATTGTGTAAGGACAAGGGTTGGTATTCGTATTGCTCGAAACAAGTTCATTATTCAGTTTATGGCGGACTTTAAGCGTGCACATACGCGAAAGTATTGAGGCTCCATCGGTTTTTGGGATTACTATTTTTTTTGGTGAGGGTATACGAAACACGAGGATTTATTTATGCGCTGGTATTTAGGTGTTTGCGTAAATGAACGATATCATTTTGTGAATTGAATTTGGAACGTATACAATAGTGTGATAGACACACATGTTTTGGATTAATAATTGAGACGATTTTGTGTTTAATGTGTTTTGTATAGCAAATAATTGTATGAATAGAGGTGCGTATTATTTTAGTATACAATTGTTTACTATTCAGTCAATCTGAGTGTGAAACAACAAAGGTGATTTCAAACGATAAGAATCTGGATTAGGAGCTCAACTCAACTAGTGGAATAAAATCGTAAAGGTTAATGATTTTTTTTTTGTCGTACTTTTTTTTGTGTTGCTTTTTGATAAATCAACTACATAGCCATGACTCACGCTAATTAATATACAACACGAAATAACAAAATAATTATGTACTTACGATTACAAGACTAAGGTTGACCTTTTCCTGCGGAAACAATTTTTTCTAGTAATTTCGTTATCTCTTCAGAAAAGAGCAAAATTATAAATTTAAAAATACTGAAACGACAAAAATGATGTGTCAAAATTGAAACCTCTTGAGGACGTAGCATTTTTGTCGCCACACAAAATAATTTTTTCAGATAACATTTATAGCACGTTGGAATTGATACTGAATTTGACACATTTTCTGTCTACATCATAAAAATTTTACCCACATATTTTTGGCGTACAATGTCAGAAGAATGTTGATTTTTTTATTTTTTTATGGTTAATTTTTTAGCTAAAATAACCCATTTATGATATGATTGTTAGAGTTTTTTTGGAATGTAATATTTTTATGTTACTAAATCTATAAAACACCATTGTTTTGTTAACCAAATAAGCATACAATATAAAAACATAAATACAACAGATTTACCTCTTTTTTCTTTTTTAATTGAAAAAAGAAAAATAATTGTTATCTTTTGACCTATATACATATAAATGATTAAACATACATTATCTAATGTAACTGACATTTCTCTTCATTCACTTAACTAATTGTCATTTTAATTAAAAATAGAAATTAAATTAAATTTTCCAATTTAAAGGAATTTTATATTGAAAAAGGTCATAGTGTGCACACACACTTGAAAACAGTTAAAGCTGTGTGGTTCTTTCATTGCAATATTGATTACGAAACTCTATATAAAGAAGAATATCGTATCATTAAAGAAAAGACACAACATTGACAAAATCCCTTAATTAGTAAATTTCATTAAGAATTTGAAGCTTATTTAGTTAAAGGGATTCTATTGTGTACTGTTTGTCAGCGAATTTACTTTATTCCAAAAATATAGAAACCCATAATTGTTTTGTCAAATACACTTTGATGTAGTTGAATGTAAATCATAAAAATTTGTACTGCTATCACACAATTACACATATCGACGTTCATGGTATCTTGTTAAGTAGAATCGAAACAAATACTTAATTAAAAATCATTTCTCCAAAAAAACAAAATTGATCTCTTATATATTTTTGATAAGTATGTCTTTCATATGCAGAATTATTAAGTAGCTAGGTACAATTTAATCTGAAAAAACCCCCATGCCAACGTCAAAATCGATCTGGATTACGCTTTCACTGTTCTGACCGCTAAATAAACGATATGATTTGATGGATTTAATTCAATTCAAACGTACATCTTTGTGCTATTATTATTCTCCGCACAACCTACTTCAATATCAGATATAATTATTTGCATTGATTTATAATAATTGGATACCGAGGCTATTAGATAGTTTAGTGATTATAGCAGTGAACACGTATTCCAATGAACCGTAGTTGTGTGGAAGTTATGGCGATTTTTTTCTATTTAAACTTCTATCCCGCCTATTTAATTAACAAATATACAATAATATTCATCAATAATGCTGGTTATCTATATATATATATATACATATAATAATATGTAAATATCAACTATGAGCGTTAAGAAACTTTAAGAAATCGAACTGGTATAGCAATATATGTATGTATAGTTAGTATTTTGATACATGTTTTATTAATATAATATAAAATTGGTTGGAAATTTACCATTATTTTGTTTTATCTTTGGTAAAAAAGTTTTAAAAAATAGTTCATTCGTTTTCTTTATTGTGGCCGGATAGAAACTCTTATGTACGACAAATAACCTAAGGCAAAATTGCGATGTACATATTTAAAACAACAAAAGCGCATGCATACGTTTTTCATAATCTATAATTAATAAATTTAAATTATACATATAATTATATATATATTTACATATATGTGATATTGTCCATATCCCTCTGAAAGAACTTATTTGTTTAGCAATTAGAGAATTTGGTCAGCTACATCGGCTTTTGTCCATTGCGCTTTTTTTAATTTTTTTTTAATATCTTTTCAATGTGATTTAACCACTTAAATTAATTGTGCACTATACACAAGGTACGCTATCGAAAAAGGGGGGTGTTTAGGTGTCTTTTTCATAGGGTTTAAAAGTGCAGCAATCAATTGACTTGTAGGTGCATAAAGGATCCATAATTTGTCTATACAAAGCTGTTGCATTTTACAGAGTCTTCCATTGTGAAATGCTTTTTTATAAAATTCTTTAGTCATTACTCATATCTACTGACCAAGTTTCAAAAATCATGAGTAAATATTATGTATTGTGCATATATCCAAACGTATATTGTTGGTACGTAAGTAAATTAAACTGAAAACAATTTAATTTTTTATTGATTTGTCCATATTTTGGACAAAAACCAAATATACAAAAATGAAACTTAAAATTATCACTCAAATATAATGGAAAATATAAAAGTAAATATTGGTAAGAGATACAATATATTTAAATAAATATCTACTATATTTCTATTACATATAAGTAAGTATTTATAAATATAACCCTAAAACATATGTATTTATATAGTAAAATCTGTGATACCTTTCTCAACGGAAAATATAAGACATGACATGGGTTTCGTACCGCATACATACATATTTACTTTCATTTTATATATGTATGTATATAAAAGCAATATCGAAATTAATTTCTCTGCAAAAACCTTATTTCCCTAAAGCGAAAAAGCTCCGAAAAGGTCTTTTACAGTCATCTAAATTTGAAAAAGCAACCAAGTGCAAAAATTACAATAAGAAAGCTTTTGCCTCGACCATAAGATAACGTAGACAGAACGCGGTTTCTTATCTTCAATCATTTTGTATTGTTCCAAAGAACGCTGAATTTCACCAAAGTATTCTGAAATTATAATAATCTTTTCTTTTTTTGTATATGCGAAA
Organism: Platyura marginata; assembly: GCA_026745375.1. Lineage (NCBI taxonomy): Eukaryota > Metazoa > Arthropoda > Insecta > Diptera > Keroplatidae > Platyura > Platyura marginata. The sequence continues at coordinate 22,535 of JANSTT010008557.1, read as the reverse complement.
TCGAGATAGATGCTATTGTGATTTTCTGACATGTTTTCAAATTAAGACCTAATCGCATAGAATAGCTTCACAAAAGGCATCAAAGTTCTTTATATTTTGTTGTATATGAAACAATCCAACAGCATAGGGATGTAATTAATCCTTCTTGTAAATGTATACATATGTATATACAATACATATATACATACATATAGATAGAAGGGTATGAAAAATGTTCTAAAAGGTAGCTTTATGAAAAAGATCAGTGAAATTATAGAAATTAATGTATTATATGAAGGTATGTATTTGTCATGAACTTAAAAGCTTTGTTTAAAGAATACACACAATAGAAATAAAAAAATGTTATTTAATACATATACATATGTAGTTCCATTATGGTTAAAGAAGTAGGGTCAATATTTTTAACAAAATTTAAATTTCTAATACTTTTATTCAAATACATCCTATACACCTATATCTATTTAGTTTCTAAAAATGTGAATATCGATAGATATCGGGACATAATTAATCCTAATTCACAATAGAAACAAGAAAACAATTAAATTATGTTGATTTTTGTCCACTCAATGACTTTAGTCAAAATAAATATATTCAGACAATAAGCTTATCTGTACAATACAGTTTTTCAAGAAGTATTGTTGATATATAATTCATACACAGAAGTTTCTCTAAAACTATAGATTGGATTAGAAATATTAAGAATTTATTCAAGTAATTTCAAAAAGGGACACCATGGTGTGATCTGATGAATAATATTAATTTAATTTTATCTGTATGCATCGGTGTCTGAAGTACTGAAACTACTTTAATTTAGTGGAAGTGGGTCCTGCTTACTTATATGCACGCACATGCACATTGCACATTAGGGTGAGTCGAAAAATTTAAATAAAAAATACAGCATTCTACTTTTGCGAAAAAGTTTTGAGATCTGTTTTTTGTGTAAAATGTTGTTTGACAACATTAGTTGAACGTTTAGAGGAAAACTTTATTAAAAAAAGTTATAGTACAATGTAGAGTAGATAAAATAGGCTGTCACAAGCCTACAATTTAAAAAAAAATTATTAGTTTAAATTTTTCAAAATGAAATACACATGTATGTACTGTACATATACAAATGTATAGATAAATAATAAATACATATTGTATGTAATGTCAGTTACTGATATACCATTTGAAATGGAATTTAATTTTCAATTCAAATATGTATGAAAATCCAAGTGTATAGTTTATTTTATTGTTTTATTAACAAATATCCATTCCTTTTCTGTAAAGACAATAAACATAAAATATATTCTTCACAAGACTATGTGTTTACTGTTTATATTTTATATGGAGCATTATATTGAAAATGCATTTTCCCATTCCGCTGCATTTACTATGTATGTTTGTCCGGATTTCATATTTTCATAAACATAAACGAATATTGCATTTTACAAATAATTTATGTACTTTAAAGCTCATATTTATACAGGACAGGGCAAGCACGTACTCGTACATCATGTTATTATTACGTATTCAGGATTTTTTTTGTTCGTATTAATTTTGTAACAATCGCAATGCAGTTTTGAATGCAAACATTCATAGAGAGAGTTTTGAAGGTTGGTAACTGGTAACTATTCAACAAATGCAACAATATAACAAAACGTATCTTTGTATGTGCAATTGTGCATGACGTGTATATGGATAATAAGAGGCACCGGGTAACATACATTTTCGGTTTTAACAAAATCAATAGGATTGCATGTTGCAATTTATCCATTTAACGCGAATTATTCCAGTTGTAAGACTTCTGGATTTCAATTTAACAACAAAGTAAAACAAACCCAAATCCGATGGTTTTGTAATTCTTTTTTTTTTTTTTTTCAACATAAAAATAGGCTTAAGATTAGATCCATATGGGGATATGGATTGGATATAAACTTTTCGATATATGTATGTATGTACATATATTATAGATACAGATAGCCACTGTACATAAAGTATATCTATTTATCTATATCAACCACCCATATACAGTTACCTTTTTCTATATAATCTATCTATAGATACCATAAAAAAAAAACTTTCCACTACACGTTACTATAATATTGATTTTCATTTAAAAGAATGATATCAGATGTTTGTCTGATTCGAAACTAATAAAACTTTTAAATACGTATAAAAGGAGTGGAGATGATGATGATCTATATACTACCTATACTTGGAAAGAAATTCTCTTTCATCTATTTATAAGAAAGTTGGGAATATATTTTTTTTGTTTAAATATTCATGGAAAATGAGGTCAGTGAATAGCAAAATGAAAAATTCAGCGGAAATTCATCAGATATAGTGGTTTTAAAGAGATTTTTGTGTTGGGTGGTAGAATTTTGATTACGAACGAACACTTTTGATGTTTTTTTTACCTATATTTCAGCAATAAAATATATTTTTGTTAAATATTCGTTTTATTGAGAATTTATTTAGGTATATCTTATCGGTATTTGTATCTTTATTTACTAACATGACTTAAATATCACAACATGAGTGCGTTCAGTACATCAATTAACGTGAACAATATGATTTTATTAAACAACAGTAGCTATCAGTATATCGATACATATTTTATGCACATACTAAATGAACCGATGGATACACACCTTGACCTTTGTATTCGTATAAGTATTTGTTGAAATACGAAATACGAAATGAATCGCATTTGTTAAACTAACAGTATAGAAACAGCTGGTCCTACATTACCAATATTATGAATACGAAATTGTTGTTAATATTTAAAATGCACTGCGCGTAACAACATGGCGTTAAATTATTTCCATTATTTTATGTTGGAGAAGTTTCGTTTGGAACAGCAACGTTATTAAAAATTATTTTTCTTTGGTGACTTTTTCAAAAGCTTGGAGGTCAATTGAACGACCATCACGGCAACGATGTAAAGTCTAACCGTGCTGTTCCAAGTGAACGATGCTAGGTATAGTAAAAAAAACTAAAATAATTATAATCATTCAGTAATAAAATGTCTACACGATTGGAAGAATATTAACATTGATAGATGAATTGGGAGACATTGGTACAGTTCATAAGAAAAATTATCTGTCAATTGGACCGTTGGTAGATGTCATTACGAGTGCACATCTACCAATCGCCTAAAGATCCTAAATGGCCACAAAAAGTTTATACGATTGACAAAACCCATCAATTTTATTGGCGGATGTCGAACTATCAGTTTTCCGCCCATGCTCTGCCAATTTAATTTTTCTACCAAAATTGGGAGTTTACACGATTGGCAGAAATTTGTGAGAAATCGTCTAAACTTCGCAGGTATTTTTAAAGTAAATCAATAATAATATTTACATGCATAGATCAATAATTAAACAAAATAAATAAGTTTTTAAACTCGAAAAAAAATTGAAAAATGTTAAATGATCCTCAAAATGGCCACTTTCAAAATAAATTTACTCAATTCATTTTAAAAATAGAATTTCAAAAAATATACCTTCTAAATGATAAAAATAAACATGTACCTATAAAATACAATAAATACTTTCAATTTTCCAAATTTGTCATGAAAATTGTTTGAGAAAAAAAATGGAAATTCATTTAATTTGTAATCATCGCATGTACTACTGAAATGTCATATTTTTATGGAGACCCACCCGCCTATTAATTCAACCATTTATAGATTGAACAAATCATCGTATTATTGTATTTTATTCAAAAAAACACATTCCATGAATACTAATATTGTTACATTTTCATCATCAGATGAAAAAAAAAGAAAGAAAGAAAACGCTTCCCATAATACCTACCCTGAGAGACAACCTACCCTATGTACATTCATATTACATATATTATATATGTACATGTATATAATATGCGAGAGAAAATTTATTCGTTTACATTTTACATAATGCCACACACAAAATGTGATCAATAAAAGAAATAACTTGCAAAACATTTCTATTACAGATTTAAACTGAAAAGCGAAACATGTCTCTCAAATATAGCTATGAATATGTTACATATGGATGACATAAAATATCAGACATAAATGTATAGTAAACTGATATCGTATTATATTACGAATAAGCAACAGAAAATGTTTAAAAAGTTTATAAAATATTTCTATATCAATCATTCACTTGAAAACCTTTCAGTAAGTAGTGAGTTGTTAAAATTAAAAATTATGTTATAAAATTTATTTAACAGTCAATACCAAATTATGTTTATACTGTAAATTTATAGACATTTTCAATTAAATATTTTTTAAAATAGATAACAGAAGTTGATAACTTTGATAGGGAGTTTTGTAACACCCCTTAATATTCATCGTAGAAAAATTCCTAGAGTAAGACCTCTATTGAGCAAATCAAGGTATAGAGAGCCTCCTCCACATATTTTTGATATAATTATATACCGTTCATTTACTTGAAAGATAGTCATTATGTATTTAAAAATGAATATGCCAACAATTATAGAGAGTACAAAAATGAAGATTTCATTCATAGACAAAAAAGTTCCATAACCTACCGTTATAACATTGCAATTAATTTTATTTAATTTCTAGATTTTTTAATGATTTACTCGAAAAATATTTGGATTACGGAAAAAATAAATATGATAAAGAAAAGATAGAGAAAAGATAGAGAATTATAGGGAGTGATAGGAAATTCCAAATTCAGACCAACTAAATTTTCTTGTACATACATGTAAAATTATTAATCAAGACTTGTAATCCTTTGCTTGTATGTTAGTATTATTTATGATTATTAATATCAATTATCGGTTATACATAATTAATAATAAGAATATATGATATACATATGTATTTACCTATCTATCTACCAATTCGACTTAATGAAAATTCTGAAAACTTTTTGCATTCGGCATATTCATCTATCCGGATATCGAAATTGAGCTAAACTTTTCGCATAATCCGAATATCCGGTAATTTTAATAGTTTTAAACCGAATTTCCATTTTAATGTGGGAACATAACTCCAATTTTAAATATTTTTGCCTTATTTTTCAAATTTTACTGGAGTCATAATGATGATGATGATAGATTTTCCGCTCGTAAATGGTATGAGACTGAGTCGAAATTTGAAACGATGGAAAAAGAAAATATTTTACCAAATTTTAAAGGTAATAAATTTACTTTGGATTTTTCACTGAGTTGCTTGACTTTATAGGACTCCCTTGAGTCATTATCTGATAGGGTTGTTGCGACATAAATAAACAAGAAATAAATTAAAAAAAGGATGACAGAAAATCTTTTGTAATTCGATTTTGTGAAACTAAATATTTCTATAATTTTGTAAATTAAATTCAATATTTGGATATCCGGATTCCAAAACCTAAAATTGAACTAGTTATGCCAATTTCCACATTACGGATCCATGTCCTTGTTAGTTAGAGGTATTGCTGCACAATGAAAAAATTTACTTATTAAATGCGGTCATATTTTGAGAATTTTGTATTTATGTCAATTTTATACAACACGTCACTAACATGAGCGTAAAAAAAAGTCTTATTGTAAAGCCACATTTCGAAAAGTAAGCAATTCATAATGTTAAAAAAAAGTTAATATTCCCCAACGACTTAAACAACCTTTTCTTCCTCTGTTGAATTTCTCACAAAATAATGATATGTAAATAACATACTTAATTTCCTGATTCCTTATTTATTTAAAAGTCATTTATGCTCATAAAATACATGTAGATTCATTTCATTACATATTTTGTGCATGTGCAAAAAACAACAATCTGTTAAAAGCCGATTAACATAAAAAAATGATCTTTTTAATTTCCCCCGACAAAATATCACATTTCAATTATTATTCATTAAAATTAATGATAACAGAACAACTTAACGTAAGAATAATTAAACAAAGCAATTAAGCATATAATCTATATATATAAACATATACATTACATACATGGTAATTGTATATATATACGTAGAGGTTTAAATTTGCATTCAATTATCATATATGTAGGTATATGTAGGTATAGACTTAATTAAACATAAATGAACTAAAATTCATGACGTTTTATATTTCAATTATAAATACACAGAAAAATTAAATGTAAAATCACAGGATTATCTTAACTTTTAATTAGAACGTCATGTTACAGTAGAATTTAAATAATATTTTCACAATTCAGCAAAAAAATAATAAAAATAAAAGATGGATTAACAGCAATGCTACGCTGCTGTACGTACAGTGTACAGCAACCGGTATATAGCGTGACTGTAGTTCATTTAAACCCTAAAACTTGACTTCTTCTAATAAATAATTTTATATAATACCTCGCGTATAAAAACGACCATACACAGTGCCTACACACATGTATATACATATGTATATGTAAGTATGTATGATGGAGTTTTTGTGTCCAAAATATAATTTACCACACACTAGAAATTCACATTAAAAGTCATTACAACAAATTTTTGCTATTATACCTTAAATTTTCAACGAGCACTTGTTCATTCACCGTGCCGGAAAATTCGAGCATTTATTTTCCTCATCGTTTTCGATATATATATAGGCTAGAGTGGAGAAAAGCAGCTCTTTATTATAATTAAATCACATCCTTTAAATTGGGAGAGAAATAAAACGCGAAGTGAATTTATATTTTTTTATTTTTTTTTATTCTACAACTTTTGGGAAATTTAGAGAACGAGAAAAAAAATATTCTTAAACCATTTTGGCTGACGACATGGCCTGGGTTTGATGGGTTATGGTGTGGAAATCTATGTTTATTAGATTATCGATTTTTAAAAATTTACTAAACATCGGTGATTCGTATCCCTTAATTGAGTTAGACAGGCCACTTAAATATCGTTAGTATTCCATGTTCATAACGTTTCTTTTGAAATTATTTTGCTATAAAATAGCAAATGCTGGATGATTACAGTTTGTTAGAATTCAGTAAACTTTAGAAAAGGTTTTAAAACTTGGGGGAAAAGAAAATCGTTAAAATAAGGACACACGATTACAGTGAAATTTACTCAAATAAAATAAACACTATAAGCTGATATTTGCTGATGATTAAATATTTTCATGCATGAATGATAAAAATGATAATTGTCTTTAATGCATTTTTTGTTTAGGGTAAAGTAAGGATAAATGGCTATCTATTATTTAATTATTTTTATTACCTATTTTTTTTATAATCAGTTCATCACTTATCCGAGACCGGTTTTAATTCAATTGAATGTAAATAAAAAATAAGAAACGGCAAATTAAATTAAAAACAAATTCCTGAACCTATAAAATTTAACACACACATTAAAGTATTACACAATTAACATTCATACTTTAATTTTAATATTAGTTAACTACTCACTGACAGTGGAAATTATAGAGGGAATGATTCTAAATTAAAATTCATGTAATAAATAAAAAATATTTAAATTACCATAAACTCTCCTGTGTTGGTTAAATTCAAAAAAAGTTTACAAATTGAAGTTTTTCTCTACTTATATAAAATAAAAAAAAATTATATTTAACCAAATCAAAACATCAATCATTAAAATTCATATAAGTATATACAATGTACATATGTAGAGTATATACTGTACATACCAATAGCAATCCATTTTAGATACACGATCACTTCCATATTTTGACTGGTATACGACAACAATCAGTGAAACCACACGTCGGAATTTCCTATTAATATTGTATTAGATTTGCTAAAAGCCTACACTTTAATTCAATATAAACAAAACAACGCAATATATAATGGTAAGACAAAACATACATCATACCTAGGAGTTGTTCTATGCTATGCGTGATTTAGCAACTCTTGACTAAAATTAGGAAGTGCTTAAGCATGCACGTCGGTTTGTTTACTATTTATGGTTAGAATATTCAACATTCTCCATGAATAATAAAGAAGTTAACATCATTATAGAGATAATATTACACACATTATAATTTGATTTACTTTACCTTGATTATGGATATAAAGTATATGAATACACCTTCCACCAAAATATGATTAATACATCAACTAAGTATTATACGAAATTTGGTATGTATGTGTGTATTACCTAAACATCAAACCTACTTATTAAGTTTTTCGATGTTCTAGGCCCGATAAGAAAAAAAAAAAAACTCCTAATTGGTTAATGTAGGATGAGCTTTATTTATGTTATATTTCTATTTATCTGATGATATCCCTATCCTAACTTCCCAAAGATATTTTAATTAGTTTTATCTCGAACTTTTTTATGTATTTAAGTCATATACAGTATACACCCAAAATGTATATGGTTAGAATAGTAAGCTATTTCGCAGACTTAACTTCGTAAGAAACCAATAATATTTAGTCTTAGATATTTTTAGATTAATTAACTCAATCCGATGAGTAAGTTATTTTCATGAAAATATAATTAACTTTCCAGTCAACCTTTTTTCAACATCTTCAGAACTTCTGAGAAGCATTGGCGATCTATAGTAACTAATAATAATATCATCATCAAGTAGAGAAAAAATTATACCAGTAATTCAATATGACACATATACGAATAATTAGGCTAAGTCATTCGATTATTTTGTGAGTTTATATCCGACTTATAGTGAAAAGATTAATTTTGTATGATATAGTATAGGTCATTTACTATACTGGTAGAAACATAACTTAACAATATTAAAAAAGCCATCTATTAATGTAAAATAAACAATACGATGATGATATGTGTTGTAATTCATAAAAAAAAACTCCTTCACTTTATTTTTCCGTTTTTCATTTAAACTTTAAACTTTTTAGCTCTTTTGGTATTCTATAATAGAATAGGATCATAGGCTATTGTATGTGCGAAGAGATTTTTGTATTGTGCTATCACGTTATATATATTTCCTGTATAAAGGCATTGTGCTGATCTGATACTGTAGTGGTGTGGATATCCTGATTTGTCTGCTTTGATGTATTTGTTCATATATTTTGGCGTTAGTTGTTGATATGTGTGGTTAGTACAATTTTTGCAAAATCTTCTAACATTAGAATATTGTAATCTTTATGGATCAGTTTTGGGCCATTGTTTTTGATCACTGATATGGCACCGCTAATAATTAGGTGTATCCATTTGTATGTATATTTACATTAAGTGATTGGCAAATTTTTGAAAAACTACATATATGGAAAATGCACAGAAAAAATTGTAAAAAATTCATTTATGTAGTCTCTTAGATTCAAAAATATAAAATCATTCATAAAAATCAAAAATAAGCGTAAAAAACAATAAATTATTGAAAAAATACGTCAAAAGTATCGAATTTAAAATTCAACGCCAGAAAGACAGAGATCATCACCTTGTTTCTCTATATACAATGTATGTATAACATTGCATTATTATATTTATTGTCATGTAGAATATGGATTCTCAACTTAATTAATGTTCACTTTTCTTAGATTATTTAATACTAAAGATATTAAACTCAATTAAACGGAAAGCCACAAGAAAAAAAAAATTATTTCAAATGGAATATCTACATTTTCAATAATTTCCACTACATTTACTTTCAATCAATTGGAAAAAAAGCGTCAATTGCTCTACTATTAAACTATATAAAAGGCGTCATTAAATCAAAACAAAAAGATAAAGTTTTGCTTTTAAAAGTTTCAAAGAAAATACTTTCAACAGTACCTACGTATGGATGTACAGTACTTTGTATATATGTATAGTTATAGTATTCTGTCACTGTCTACTTTTAATATTACATGTATAGTATGTATTTGTATAGTATTTTATAGTTCTGTTGGCAAGTTGAAAGTTTCTGTGGCCATCGATCGTTTTGTTTACAATTATATATTCAACCAATTTTCATTATAATTAAATAATGTGTCAACAATGCTTTTCAAACAATATTTATAGAGTTTGGTTCTGTTTTATGAATCTATACTATATAATGTTCTATAACTACATGTATTATAATATATATGTACTTAGGTAGGTACATACATACATATATACCTAAATATATAATATGAATTTTAGACAAACTTATTATTAGGTATGATAGAAGTACTCCATTAATATTATTGTTCAAACTTTGGTATAAAACAAACTGGAAACTTAAAATTGCTGACATAACTGGGAAATTCGAATTTCCTGACAATCAAATAAGTCTGTGTGAAACAATTAGAACTTTCTTGATATTTAACATTCTTACTACATAAGTACGTACAGTACATATACACATATATACCTACATAAAATACATAGCCATATATATTAACAGAAGTGAATATAGAGATACATTTCTACAAATTATATAATGTACATTGTACACATAGAGGGTACATTTTATGTATTATAAATACTCTTCTTGGTTATGTGTAATGAAAGCACAAAATCCACGACAGCGCGTACTTAGCAAATAGCAATGACAATGTCAAAAAGCTTCTATAACTTTACCAGTAAAATCATATGGAGTTAAATTATATGTGAGAAAGCAATTTAAATAATAATCGTAGAAAACAACTGTAGGCGGTGACATTTAAGGCAATTTGTATCAAAATCACAAAATCTGGTTTGCATTTTAGTATAAGGGGCTGACATATTTTATTTAATATGTAATTGGTTCAAAGTAGAAATTTTGTTAACGTTTCAGTGCTAGCAAAAATGTTCATAAAATCAATTTTATTAGGCACAGTGTGCAGTAATAATTGTTATAGTTTTGTATATAATGATCTTAAAAATGACATGATATTTTTTGACATTTATATCCATTTTCTATGAATATATTATTTTAAATCTTCCTGTATAATTAAATGTCGATATTTTGTGGTCAGCTTCTGGTTATATTTCTAATTAAATAATTTAAAAACATTTTTTTGGGAACAAACATGTTCTGAGAAACAAAATCCAGTAACGGAGCTGGAGCTTTAATTTTTCACTAATAAACTGTTTTAAAATGAAAATATCCATTTACCTGAAGTCTTCTTAACAGCCAAAAAAGGTTACCTATCCCTGTTCTAAACTTTCAACAGAATAACATACTTTATTCCATATAATAATTATTCAAAGGGTTTGCTGCGTTATATGAGTTTTCTTTGATTTTTGTAAAGCAGCTCTCTGTTTGTTTTTTTCTATAGCACTTAACATTTTCATGGGTGGGCAATAGTGGTAAAGTCTTAGGGTGGGAAAAGTATTTTGGTTATTTTATTTTATAATTCAATAAAATTACAATTAATAATCAAAAGTCGTAGGGCAATCGAAGTCTAATTAATATTTAATTAAAATTAGTATGTACTTATAGGTTAACAATTAAAATCACTTGTCATGTATTTTAGAGCGACACTTAATAACGTTTTTCATTCAAATATTATATGAAATTTTTCTGTTATTTAATTCTTTTCCAAATATAAAATGCGAAATTAAAAACATTTACGAGCTCACCAAATTACACATATAGAAAATACACATAAATTATATTATATGTATGTACATTTATATGTTTGAAAAATCCTAAATTTATCATGTTCGACAATTTTTAATTAAAAAAATATATATATATTTCAGGTCACAGCAACTGCCAGAGTCATATCAACCCTCGGACATCAGATGAGTAACACACATTTAAAAATTCTCCATAACGATGATGTATGGACAATATGAAAATTGTGATTTTACTAAATTAAATATTTTCATCGCGAACAATTAATTAAAAATACCTAAAAAAAAGCTATTAAATATTTCATTTCTGTGCTGTGTGCACCGCTAAAGTACTGTTTTTTTTTTGTTGTGTTTGTGTGTGTAAAATGTATTCTCCTAAGTTCTAGTGTTTAACGGCGGGTGTTTTATTGCAACCCCCCCGTTTGAAAAAAGGGTTATATGTGGGTGTAGTTTTTTTTTTATAATTTACGTGTTTATGGTTTTAACGTTAAATTTACCTTCATATTTTAGGTGAAGCAATAACTTTTTTACTTTTATTGTGAAAACTGTAAATTTTAATTTTTTGAACAGTTAAAATATGTGGAAAAGATTAAATTTTAACTTGGTGTGATTCAAAACTATAAATAAAATAATTTAGAAACTTTATACTTTAACAAAATACCAACAAAAGGAAATATCTTGTCAAGGTGTACATAGCTAGAAAGTTATAAACTGACAACAGTGAAAATTACAAGTGACTAAGTAACAATACTTGTACAAAAGCTAAGTGTACATTTTCTTAAATTGTTAATTTATTAATATACATACAACAATGGCACTGAGTGAAAATAGAAACCATTACCTTATTTTGTGTTTAATTATTTGCTGTCTGGTACAATGTTTTGGTATAAGCAATGCTGCAGTAACAAACCGAGGTAAGTAATTAGTTTTTAAATTGTTTACTTTAGTTTGCACAATAATGACAAGTTCTCGAGCTGGACTATAAATATAATTAAAACATAATTTATTTACAGAGGACAAAGTAAAATCATTTTGTTCTATAATGTATTATTTATTATATGTAGCTATGTAGAGGTATAAAGTTGGAGTATTTACGGAGGTTATGTATATATAGTACTTAACTAAATACAATCATATAGAGAAAGTGAAATAATTTGTGAACTAAATTTTAAATATTGAATTTAACTCATATTTTAATTAAAATTATGTCTCATTTCAACTTCAGATCTTACAAATGGAATTATTTCCTTTAGTTTTAAGTTTTAATAATAACAATAATTAATAATAATAAGTGGACCTATTTTTAAAAGCATCTACTCTCGGTTTAAATACCATCCAAGCAAATAAACAGTTTCAACTTATTCAATTGGAAATTTTGTTTTATGAAAAAATTTTGGCAAATTTGCCCAACAACAAAAAAACTATTGATTTAAGTTTAAGTCAATGGCAGAAGTTAGGCTTTGCAATAACGTGAAAGAAATCAATAAATTCTTTTTTTAGTTACATTTAACAACTTTTTTTTTAAAGTGCACCCGAGGCTTAGCTAAAATTATATTCGTAAGGATTGAGATAGATAAGACGTCTAGTGCACAAACAAGGGACGACTTTCTTTAATGTGCAGCATCACTATGTGTTTTATGTTAATTATATACTTCACAGACCTAATCTTACGATTAGATTATTTTTCACAAATAATGATGTTGAACTTGATTTTTGATACTAACTTTCTACACACTAAAAATATAGAAAACATCATCATCGTTAATGTACTTATTCATTAAAAAATTAAATAAGAAAAGTCGAGTGAATAATGAGAGAAAACTCTTAACCTAATTTTAGTAGTAAATAGGTACTTCTTTATAAATAAAAGAAAATGTACATGGCAAATAACTTTGTATCCGATATTTATATATGTATGTATATATGTATATATATATATTATATTGTTTTACGTTTGTTCTTGTCTGCTCGTTAGGTAAAAAATAAATAAAAGGTAATTAAGAAGATTTTTTTCGAATAATTAAAAATAAAATGTTTTGAGATAATTTTCTGAGGAAACTTCCACTTTGGACTCTGGGGATGTTTGAGTTTCAAAAATATATTTTTTTTTTTGAAGTATTTAAAATTTTAAAGTAAGTGGTGAATTATTATTAAGGAGTGTTAAAATAATATAGGTAGATACATTAGTGAAGACATAACTAGGGAAATACTCGTGTAAAGAATATTCTATAGTTTTTTTCGAAATATATAATCAAAGTGAACACTCTTTTGATTTTGTTTCAACACTAAAAAAATATGTTTATTGTTTCACTTTCATTTCAAAATCGTTTTTTTCACATTTTCGTATTTTCTTTACGTTTTGGACATTTCTAATCGTAAAACTGCAATTTTGGTAGTAATACCTCAACTAGACTATATTGTTCATTGTAAATATTTAATCTTTCTCTTTCTGTTCTTTTACAATTTTATATTTTCTCTTTTTCGCACATTTTACGATCATCTCCAACATTCGCACGAAAATGAAGAGAATAAGTATCGCTCGCTCGCCTGTATGCACGCTAATTAGAGAAAGAGTTGAGCTAGCAACTTGAAATTTTGGCTATGTTATCTGCTTGTTATTGTTGAAAATCGATAAAATCGCCCCACTCCATCGACCCCCTCTCATACAATTTTTTTTTTAAAACATATGGATTTTGCAGGATACGGGAAGGGGGCGGGAGCTAAGGATAGAGGTGATTGAGGAAGGATAGTTTAGTGTGTAAACCGTGTAGCTTTTACTTAGCAGCCTTTTATTATTTGAGTTTTCTTGTATCTTAAATTATCATAAAAAAAATTGTGTGACTTTTATAGCCTTATAAATAGTCTTTGTAAGTAAGTAGGTATAAACTTATAATATCCTTAAGATATATTATGTATAGTTTGTTTCATTATTTAACTTAACTTCAAAAGAAATCCCTACACTCAATACAACAGATTCAGTATATGGTCATACTTCAAAAAAGGACCTAACACGTGTTTTGTGCTTTTATGATTAAATTACCTTTTTACACAAGCAAAAAAGGCAAAATGGTCATTAGAAAAATTTATGTTCATGAAAACTGCCATCTTATACTGAATTCTTTGGCACTTAACAAATAGCCTGTGAGTAGAATAATATTATTCTTCTTATGTATGTATATACATAGATATAATGTACACTTATATTTTTGCTCTTTATATACATATGTATGTGTAGTGTATATTACGTATAATAATGTAATATAGTCCTTTTATATTTTGTTCTTATAATCGTAATTATTATCCTCGACAAAAATTGTTCAAGAAAACACTCAAACTGGAGGGCATTGACAAAACTTCAAATATAAAAGTGGCATTAAAGTGACATAAAAGTACATTAAAGCTGTTAGGAAGAAAATATATTTTTTTTATGTTTTTCATAGCTTTTAGCGATTTAAAACATCAGAGAAACATCAATCACAAAAGTTTTCCGAGGATATATTATTTTGGAAAAAAAAAACTCCACAGTGCGAGACTATAAAATTCCTCAAAGGATTTATATTGTAACATTATATACATAGTTTGAGTTTCTCAAACGAATTGGAAAAATTGTGTATTGGGTAGTTTTTGTTTGGTACGTATGAAGAAATTGTGTATAGTATTCAATAAAACTTTAGTCGTACAAAAGCTTTGAATGAGATCATTAAGCAAACTGATATTGGTCGTCAATCAAAAGCAATGTGAAAATACTTTTGTGTGTAAGCATATATTGTTCAAGATTTTGTATGTATATACGTACACTTCAAGAAGAAATTGGTAGAATTTAGATGTTTCATTTTTTCAAATAGAAGAATTTAGAAGTTCTTTTAATAATATTTTAGATAGCTGTAAATATAAATTAATTATAAATAATTATTGGCAGTATTCAATTAATTAAATAAGGCAGGTATGAAGGTCCTACACTCGATTACTTAACAAATTTTCTAAATCAGTTATTCATAGCATCAAAGGATATTATATCTTTGGTATATGGTGTTTGTAACGCCATTTCACTGTAGAAAAAAAAATGTCCACTGTCACCATTCTCGTAAAATTTTTAGTCAAAATTCACACGTCCGCCTACGATCAAGATTCCGACTGAAATTTGACAGTTTATTATAGTTCATACTATAGAGAGTAATATTTCAATTGTTTTTGGCAAATTAAATAGAGTATAGGGTGATTTACTCAAAAATATATTTAGAACAAAGAAAAAAATAAATATGACAAAAATTATAAAAAAATATAAAAAAAGGAAGATTTAAATAATAGAAAATTAGATTTAAAATTCTGTTCTATTGTAGAAATGTAGAACAAATATAAATCTTCGTAATTAATAGTTACAAAAATGTATATTTACTTTAAGAAAACTATACAATGAAAGAAAAAAACAACAACACCCAATTCTATTTTCTATCTATTTTTATGTGTATGATGGTTAGAAAAGTTTGTAATTAATGTTAGTGGAGCTTAATTAAATACCAAATGTATACTTATAACTGGTATAGTTGGATTGAATTTACTGAATATTTAATTGTATGTCATTATATATGTACTTTGAATGTCATAACATTTCCAAAATCCATTAAATTACATTTAGTGGAAATTCATCAATCGATTTAATTTAATATCATATTTTACAAAATATGTACATAAATTCCCGTTCATTGATTCAATCTTGTTTAAAATAATAATTTATTTCAACCTGTCTCTTTGCCGAGTGTACATATTTTAGAAGTGGATCGAAACCACATAAAACATATTTGAAAACAAAGTCCGTATACCCAGTCACTGGTGAAAATAAATCGAATCCAAATGTAGTGAATTTATTTATAAATATATAGGTATAAAATTATTAATATTGTTTTTTTCATTTGGTGCCTACCTGTTTTTCACATAGATTTTAAATGTTAACAAATTGTTTTGCTTGCAGCGTACAGTGTCTACTGTCTACAGTGCACACGAAATAATAGAAAATTATTTCATTGAAGTTTGTGTTGATTGATTTTAAGTGTATAGTTAAAGTAAATTTTGCACTTCAGAGAGGTGTTTTTTTGAAAAAGTATGTTTATTGCATAAGTTTTAATTAATTAAGGGTAACTCATTATTATTATTGAACTTTGTTTAGTTTTGATGTTAAATTGGTTTCTTATTTACTTAATTATTTTAAATTTGTTTAATATTTAAAAAAAAAAAATTGTCCTGACTGGTACCTTAATTCAATTCAATCATTATGCCTTGGACCAGTATATTTTATTCATTTACTTGGAATAGGTATATTCATAACAAAATAAATTCCATAATTTTCATAATAAATAAAAAAACAATGAATGAATGAACACTAAATATGTTAATAAAAAAAACATTGTTAAAAATCAATAAATGTTATGTGGATCAAGGTACAAGCTCTTCCTCTATTAATATATTTTTTATATTTTTAATTGTTTTTTGTTGTTGTTGTTATTGTTAGATTTTGTGGTTTTCTTATACTATGCTCTATTAAAATTTCATTGGCCAGCCTAGTTATTTCTAAAATTGTTATCTTGCATTATTATCAACTGTGGTTATTTTGTTAAATCAATTGCTTTTCCATCTCAATAATTTAAAATTGAAATACATCTTATAGTATAGTACTTATGTATGTATAGAGCAAACCAATAAGTATTAACCGTAACCCTAAATATTGAATATAATCAACTCTCTAACGTTGTTCTAAATATACATTTCATTTCATATAGTGATTGAAAATGTTGCTGATGGAAATAGGTATTTCAATTAAGATTATTGATATTGCAAATATCTGTAGATCATAATAATATATAACTTGTTACGTGAATTATTTCAATTATAGAGAGTTTATACATTATATACATAAATATATATCTGGTATATGGGTAATGTAGTAAGGTTACGTAAGTATTTTTATAAGTATCCTTTTGTAAATGCGAAAGACATAAAAACTTTACTAATAAAAATAAATATTTATGTGAAAACAAATATATTAAATTGGCTCATGTTCAAGTTTTTATCAAACAAAAAGCGGCTGAATCGAAGAGAAATGAAAAAAAAAAAATAAAAAGCAAAATCAAATCATTGAAAATTCAACCCTTATATGTGCACATTTTCCAAAATTAATCATCCTATATATAATTGCATTTTTGATTTATTTTCTGCCGTAGATATTTGTTTGCTTTTTTCATCTGGCCTTAATTATTTGTTTTCTTAAAAATAATGTGAGTTCTTAAAACTTAACTTAAAATTATACATTACTAGCGAACTAAGCATTATTGAATTGACCCAATAATATATTAATTGGCTTACACTTCACACGCGCCAAACAGATTACTACACCTACCTATATAAATTTAAACACTATTATAAACAACATTCTTTGAATATGTTTACATATATGTTGACATAGCAATGTTGCATATAATAAAATCGCGCGCTTCAATATAACATTTTACATTAATACACCAATAATAAATAAATCGATGTTTATTTTATTTAATTCAATTTCAATTCATCAATTCATTCCTTATTATACCAATAACATTTCCACATGAGTGTAGTATCAAAGGGTATTATAACTTTGGTACGGAATTTGTGTTTATCTATATCGTGAAATTTTAAGTCCATTCGTCGGTGATCAAGATTCTGGCTGTTTAGGCGTTCAACCGTTCGATTGAAGTGTAATATTGGTGCATGTAAGTAGTATTCAAAATCATTTATAATAAAAAACAAACTCCGCACCAAAGTTATAATGCACTTTAAAGGTGCGCTCATACCGGTATTAAAATGGTAAGTCTAAAAACTTGAATCAAACATTTTCCAACTTTTTAAATCGACACCTGAAGTACCTACTACACTTATATAGGTTCACAATTACCATATTAAAAGATGTAAAGTGTGGAGATTGGCCATTTACGTTTTAAACTAAAAGAATTTATATGATATCTTTCAACTGGTATTTTTTCATAATAAAGTTTTTTTTTTGAAAAATGTGGAAAACCATTTTCTTTATTTTAAAAATCATCTAGACACTTCAATATTTTTCCATTTAGTAGATATAATTTTTTAACCAGCACATAGAACAATTATTGCCATCTACCGAAAATATTCTCTGAAAGAATGTAGATACTGTCATATTTTCATAAATAATCTATCAGCCTGTAAGTTAAAATATTGTAATTTTAAGCTTAAAGCGTGCCTATTATATGATGAAGGCTTTTAATTCAACTTTAATTAAATTATAATATAGATATGTATATTTTATATAGGTAATATCTATATTAACATGTATAAACTTTAACTCTCACATGACATAATTTGTATCGCGTTTTAAAACACTCCTTCAAGTACAATAAATATTTAATTAAATTAAAAATTATTAAATTTCAGTTCGCCATCGTATAAGTAAACAAAAAGCACCAACACACGCTACATGCATTTATTAATAATTTACAATTCGCTAAAGACTCAGCATTTTTGTTAATTCACTTGGTAAAAAGTTTAATATAGTAATAAAAATACCTCACGTAGTAACAAACAATCTCCAAAATGTTAAAAATTAAAAATACCTGAGTCAAGTAGTGTCTACTAATTTGTATATTAAAGTTACGAAATTGTATGAAATAATTCCCGCGGGTAGTTTTAAATGGATGTTTAGTATTCAACTGGAAATATATTGTTTTTTTTGTTTTTTTTTGTTTTGTGTATTTTGTGTATGTGTGTCTGGTATATACATACATATGTACATAGGTATATGCTATATAGAAAAATTCGTGCGATTTATATATTTTTGTTTTAATGTTTTTTCATTTTTAATATTTTTTGCGCTGTTATCTCAAAGGATTTGGAAATAAAACAAATAGGTTTTGTGGGAAAAAAAATACGTGGAACTGCTATTTATAAATGTATACGGATTTAGTCATACAAAAATAAACAATGTGTCATATGAGTGAGAGAGAGTGAGATTTTCAGTATTTTCCGGTATTATTAATTGAAATATTTGCCAGTTTTATATATGTGAAATGTGCTTGGTTTTATGCTAATTGGAATTGGGTATTTTGCTAATGTTTTTTTTATCTGTATTATGTTTTGGTAGGGATTTCACAGTGGCTTTTGAGGAACATATTCTTTAGTTTGGCAACAAAAAAAGACATTAATCTTACTTGGTTTATTTTCAAGGGTAGCTTATCGATTGCTATAAAGAAAAGTGATTATTGAAGGACATATATGTATATATATATTTAGAGTTTAGTATCAATGAATTAGATATACTAAGAATGATCAATGTGAGAAATGAGTTATTGTTTATTTTTGTTATACTGCATTATATATTGTTGGATATAATTAACACATTTTTGAAATTAAAGAACAGATACCTCTACATAATCATACTTAACTTTTTATTTTCTTCTTTAAGTATATTAATTATTTTTGAAAAATCAAAAGAATTTATAATTATTTCAATCAATTTCCAACAGAAAAAATTTATTTATGTACCACAATTCTAAATTATGTTTTAATGAATCTAAAATCCAATTAGCTAATAAAATTGTATATTGATGATTTCATGTCAAATTAAAAAAATTCTATTTCTCTCGAAAGTTCAAACTTTATTATATTGCAATTGATGAACTCAATACTCATTATAATGTTCATTATTATTAATTGGTAATTAGTATTGATTTAATAAGCCAATTGATATATTTACATACAAATATTTTCTGTTAAATTTGAATTGGTGTTTTATTTATAATTATTAAAAAAAAAAAAATATGTGAAATCATCAAAATATTTTTATTTATTTATATATTCAATTAGATTATGATCAAAAAGACCCATGTAAATATCTCTTATTTACATTTACGTTTACGTATTGATTACTTCGACTATAACTAATAACTATATTACTTACTAACTACACATAATACAATATACATAAATAATTTATACATTATGTAGCTACATACCACAACAATAAAAAGGGATAGAGTAATGAAAATGATATTGAAAGTAGTTATAGGCTGTGTGTTTATCGAACTAATTTTGACAGTTGCAATTTATAAATTGTCATAATTTTGTCTTGTTTGTCAAGAATTTTATTTGAAACATTGTTTTATATTCTGTAGCAATTTTTAACATTTTCACCGAGTAGTTTTTTCAAAAAGAAAATGTTGCCAACTAACAACCTGAACGTAAATTTACCGAAATAACTCCCATACATACTATACATTTGTAATATCCAATAATAACCTTCTAAGATTATGTTGATCCGGCAGTTATGTTGATCCGAACAATTTTGAAATCCAATCAAATGGACCGCATGCAGAAATAATATCTTTTTGTAGAAAGCCATACTTAATCATATTGTTACGTTAGTTACCTAGTCAATATTATTGAATAATAATATAAAATTATACTGTTTAGTGTATAATGTTTATACTTACACTATAATTATTATATCTACATATCTATCTCTATGTGGGTAAACTTTATGTCTATCCTATGTTATTCTATTATTGTAATTCAAAACACTAAAATGTGCGCCTGCAGTCATCGTTAAATTACTAGTTTGTCTTGTTGTAACCAATTATCAGAACGATGTCAAACACAAACACTACTAGTTATGTGCTGGGTAACAACATAAATTACTCACTTCTGTCATTATATCCTCATGTTACTCACAAGATAAATTATACCCTTTAATCTACCCTTTCGGCTTTCGTACAATATATCCACATGCACTAATACCGGCAATTTATCAACTCAACTAATATCCTACAATTTTTATTCAATTAATGCAAATTGAATTTTATTTTTCCTTAATGACTTTTTTTTTGCCAGTTATCAGCCCATTAAATCACTACAGCTACCCCCTTATATATAGTATCTGCTAGTTCATTATTATAGTATATGATGGAATGGGATGGGGAGCCCATTTCGTTTATGGTGTACATTTGTACAGTTTTTCTTTTTTTTTTTTTAATTAATTTGAATTTTTTTTCCATTTTCATAATAATTATTGTTCGCAGAACAGAAGAAAACATATTATTCTACGAACTAACACATCGAAATGGATTATGTCACAGGAAAAAAAATGTTCCTTAAATTGTAACATGCACTTAAATCCATGAAAGGAAACTAATTGAAATAATAAATTCATTTCCAGAAATTCAAAAAACCGCCATTTTCATTAAATTCTCGTTGAAAATGGGGGACCAGAAAAAAAAAAGTTGAAAAAAGAAAGAATGAAATGTGCTATTAAATTACTCTGAGCTGCAAGATTTATGCATTTTGTCTATTTTGGGAAAAAGATTTAATTAAAACCCAGTGCATATCTATTTTCTGCAATTTGAATTTAAACCATTTACCTGATGGTATTAGGTTGTTGGTGTCTTTTTCGAAATAAGTTATTCGGTTTTTTTTCCATTTTCCATACATGCATATCATATTTTTAAGTAAAGCTTTTGCAACTTATTTTAAAAATGCTTTTGAGAATAATTTGCAGTTTAGTAATAATTAAATAGAATATATGTATACATATGTACATTGTACAATATGAAAAATACCATTAAGAACTTTGTGGTTGTATTTTTGTATAAATGAAACATAATTCTTTTATCTCTCTTTTCAGTATTTTACATATTTTCTCAACAATTATGCAACAGGGATATTGAAAAATGTTTTTTATTGTGTTTTTAAGATGATTACTACTCTACTTTATACTGATTTTATTGTGAAAATAATTGAATAAAGTAAAATGTTTGTCGATTATATGTTCTATTTGAGTGATACAGGTACCTAACTAAAAAAAAAATTATTATTTGCTAATTGTAAGAACCAATGATTTTATTTGAAACAGAGCTTTTTCCTGAATTGTTAGGAAATATTAAGAAAGTTGTTTATAATTCTATATTACTATAAAATAGTAACTCAAACGTAAATTTTCAAAAATTTCGTTTCGGTGCAGGTTTCAGTAACTAATTTATTTACAATTGGTGTTTTTTCCAATCTAGGTCAATTTTGAAACACAACTTTATTTGTTGCCGATATTTCGAAAATTCTTTATTTTCTTTTTCAAGGCTT